>VYZM01005885.1:12253-30296 GCA_013398915.1 Dromas ardeola
TAGAATCAAACAAAAAGCAACTTTGATAATTTCAAATATGTTGAAGGACGCACATGTTCATCTTTTTATTAGAAAAACGTGCAAAGAAATTACTCTGTGACAGAACCCAAAATAAATAGAACACGTTCCTAACACAATTGAACATGCAGAAATTACAGTAAGTAACTTAGTATCTTTCCCTTTCTTTTGAAATTAATTTCTATGCAGTACTTCAGAAATAATTTTAATTACATTAGAGCTGTTGTCACATGAACAAAGAACAAATTCAGTAAGGCTGACAAAAAAACCCCGTAACTGTCAGTGGAAATAGAAGCAATTTCATCACCTGCCAGTCAAACTCTGTCGTGCCTAACATTACAGAAAGTATTTAAATCCCCCCTCCCAATTCCGCATTGTGTCAAAAAAAACCAAAAAAACATACCAACAAACCACCCAAGAATCTATTAATTATAAGATTATTAAAATAATCTTTTTTGTATGTTTGAGCCTAAATTGTCCCTTAAGGTCTTGTGACACCCTCTCTTCATACAGGCCAGCACTAGACTGATATAAGAATATCTGGATTGAGACTGATTAAAGCATCTACACTCACTTGAAAAGCTATCGAGAATACCGAATTCGCCAAGTCTAGCCAAGTTACACAGTACCAAAACTAAAGTTCCTGGTAACCCTAAATTGTCTGTTTTATGGACATAAAGTATATTATAGTATACAGTTTATATTTAACCACAAAATTTTTTTGCCTTGACTATGCTTTGTCATCCAGTCAGTGAAACAGACTTGCTCCTCGATGAGTGTTTATTCAGTATTTAGTTTGAATTTAGTATTTCAGTATTCAAAACTCACTGTTCATTTGCAGGTTCTGGTCTTATCTACTGCGTTTTTCTCCCAGACACTAATCTGATTTAATAATTCTCTTTAGGCTGTTCCATAGTGCTTAGCAGCATAGTACAAACGCTTCTTTTTACAACGTCTTTGCAAAATGGATCTCTGTGAAAATGAACCAGATCTTATATATGGGGAACCACAGTTACAGTGGGTAAATGCAAAAGTAAACAGATTTGCATGCACAGCATGAAAGTCTTCAGAGCTGATTTTTTCAAAACACCTAACACCTTGTTCAGTAAGTACTGGTCCAGTTTATTTCATTTTATTCATTTAAGATCATTTTTCGAAATCAAATTAAAGACTCAAGTTAAAGAATCAGACAACATTCAAATAGAGATCTCATTGAAAAGCTGATGTTTAAGAAAAGTGACCCAGTCTCATATATAGCATTGCTATGACAAAAGCAGAAATACAACTGTGCTTCCTCTTGCAGTCTTGCCATGTTCACAGCTCAATTTTCCACTTCTCTTATGAAGTAGGAAGAGAAACAGAGAAACAATGCGCAAATTTTCAGGTAAAGTCAACCACATCATAATTCCTGAAGCATTCAAAGCCTTAAGCAACAAAACCTTTTTCATATGACTAGTGTCATGCTTTAGAGGTAAAGGCTCTCCCACCACAACTGATAAAACAAATCCAGCCATAAAACACAAACTTATTTGCAAAAACAGCCAGAAACTTCTTAAAAAAACCTGCTATCTAGAAAAAAACATGCAGTAATCTATCAGGATGTACACAATGGAAGCCATTTAAGATCATACCAGCAGCTGTAAACCTGACAGTTCACAATTACCAACCAGTGAATATCAATCAGTTTTACAACCTTAAAGGTCCTTACAGAAACTAAATAAACCCAAGGGGTTTTATGATTTTAACACCCAGAAACTGCCTTAAGCAGCACATCTACATGCACAGCAGCAATTTGTAGGGTTGAAACTTGTACATTCACCATTTAGACTTCTCCTTATCATTACAGTGTTCATGATAACAGCAAACATCTGACACTCTTTACAAACAGGTTGGCATTATAAAAAGAGACACAAATCATAGAATAGCAGGCTGGAAGGGACCTCAAGGATCATCTGGTCCAACCTTTCTTGGCAAAAGCATGGTCTAGACAAGAAGACAAAGCACCCCGTCCACATGAATCTTAGAAGTGTCCAGTGGGGAATCTACCACTTCCCTGGGGAGATTATTCCAAAGGCTGAGTGTTCTCATTGTGAAAAATTGTCCTCTTGTGTCCAATCAGAATGTCCCCAGTAGTAACTTGTACCCATTACCCCTCATCATTTCCATGCTACTCCTTGTAAAGAGGGAGTCTCCATCTTCTTTGTAGCCACCCTTTAAACACTGGAACATGGTGATAAGGTCTCCCCTAAGTCTTCTTTTCTCAAGGCTGAACAAACCCAATTCTCTCAGCCTTTCCTCATAGGGCAGGCTTCCCAGTCCTTTGATCGTCTTTGCAACCTTTCTCTGGACCCTCTCCAGCCTGTCCACACCTTTTTTGCATAGCAGGGACCAAAACTGAACACAGTACTCCAGGTGTGGCCTGACAAGCACTGAGTAGAGTATGATGACTTCTTTATTTCTGATGGTAATGTCCTTGTAGATGCAACCCAGCAACTTGTTGGCTTGCTTCGCCACAGCAGCACACATATTGAGCTTGTTGTCCACTAGGATCCTCAGGTCCCCTTCCACAGAGCTGCTCCCTAGCCGGGTACATCCCAGCCTGTGCTGCACTCCTGGATTATGTTTTCCCAGGTATAAGACCTTACACTTGTCCTTCTTGAACTGTTACATATTTTTATTTAACAGGCAGTTAGGTCCAGCTACCCCAACCTCAGTAGGCCAGTGGCATTTCAGTTTTGGAACAAATCTACTGCATATTCACAGGATGTGCTGACACAGCAGTAACAGCTCAAAGATTTGATAGACAGACAGCCTGCATGCCAGCACAGGAGGATGACTCCAGATGATCCACCTTTTCTCATAGAAGAAGCAACAGCTGAAGTAGTTAAGACTCCAAATGCTCACCAGTGAACACTGCCCAGGCAGCCACTCCCCACCCCTTTGCAGGAAGCTGCATCAACCCTTCTGCAGGCTGGGCCTGCGTTAAGAGCTGTGGGATAATTATTTCCTAGGTGGAATACAGCAAACAAAGGCAAGGCAGAGGACTCTCCTGGAGCAGTACTCACTCACACAGAGAACACTAAGAGCAGAATTCACCCACACAGAGGTTCTGTCTACAATATGGCTGTCAACACGAAGCCCATTTGCCTTGGACTTCCTACTCAGTCTGTGCACTCAGTGGATTCAAGGCTGGCTTGACACATCTTACAGGAAAGGCTTTTATTAGGTAAGATCAAATATCAAATCAAATATCTGGATTACAACTGATTAAACCAAATGAAGATGTGCTAAGGAGCACCAGCCTCACATCCTGTTTCCTGCTACCATTATTTCCCTCTCCCAGTAACGCTGATCCTCCTCCCTATCACAAAAGCACCTGCCGCAGTTATCACCATCTCCCAAGCATGCTGTCGTTACTCAACCAAGCCAATTTGGGTGCTGGAAGTTATTATGCCCACATTGTTCAATGTGAAGGTAAGTTTTAAAATGGAAACCGTCTTTATATATCGCTTTGGTGGAACCTGAATCTACAGAGAGAACTGTGTACAGATACCCAAATAAATGCTGAAGGAAATGAAACAGTAACAGAGACAACTGTATACACACATAGGCTGAACAGTATCTTCTCAATTCAGTGTCCCATTAGATGACACATATTGCAGAACTCAATCAGGAAATTATAGCTTCCATAATGCAACTCAAACTAAATGGTTAGCTTGAATAATAGAACAAGACTTCTAACACTACTTGGCTATAGGATACTCCTTTTAAAATATGTCGAAGTGGTTCCTGTTGTTAACGTAAGAGGCCACCAGTGCTGAAGCAATTCAGCTGAGACATGTCCTGGCCAAACTGGCTCCACCAGCATCAATGAATCACCAGTGCTAAGGTTATACCCTGCCAAGTCCCAGCTCCCGGGGAAGCCCAGTCACAGACCCTGTTGCACTGCCACGGTTCCCACTGAGGCAAGTGTTTCAAGCAGGAAGAGAGGACGCGATGCAGGACCTGCTCCCTCTGCCTTCAGTGCTGGTACGGCTAATTGTTTCTGCTACCAACCTGGAAAGACAGGCTTCCAGCACAGCCAGGCTGGGTAAGATCCAAGCGGCAGCTCCACCTCCTTGCAGTCATACTGCAAAGCTTGTAGTGCTGCATGGCCCTTGCCTGCTTTGGCTACACCGCAGTCTCTGCCCCAAAGCACAGCTGCTGTGGAGCCAAGTCTGCGGGGAGGGAGAGTGGGCAGCCAAGGGACTTGCTGCTTCTATCAAATGACACACCAGCACTAATGACCTGGTTCTTCCTCACCTAGGTGAGGTGAATTTTAGAGCTGTTCTTGTACAACATATTGAAGCTTCTCAGAGAACATAGCTAAATGCCACACAGGAACTTAGCAAGTTTAAACAGCAAAGAGGGAATCCTGATAGAGCCTACTCAGGTATCAGCCATGGGATCACCTGAGAAAACAAGGTGAGAAGAGAAAGACAAATGAGACAGTTAACTGAAAATATCACCCAGGAAGGCAAGGGCTGGGAAGCCCACCAGTTGTATCATCAACAGCCGCGTCACAGCAAACACGTGCTGCCTGGCAGGGCTGTGCTGAAGGTTGTCCGAAGCTGAACAGGGGCAGGCCTGCCCCGTTGCTTCACCTACCTAAGATGTCACCATGGGGGTTCCGTATCTGTTGCTTCACTCCTTACCCCTGTCTTCATAGGCAGTCATCAGCGGTTTATCTCCTAAAACTAATGCCATCATCCAGAAAATTACAGAATAACATCTTATAACCTCAAATTTTATGCTTCCATAAAGGATATACCTGCTCAGCAACAGATCAGAGGGTGAAACCGGTGCCTCCCTGCTGGCAATGCATCAGCCTCATTCACCGGGAAAACCAGCAGGGCTGTTTGAAGGAGAATAATCAGCAAGGGAAGGGCTGTGCTAAACCATGTCGCTCACCTGAGTAATGTGAAACATCACCATTTCTCTCAGGTACAAATAGCTGTACTCCAGTACACTGAATGGAAGTATTTCAACTAAAGCATTCAGAAAATAGAACTACTTTCTGAAGAGAATGGGGAAAAGAAAAAAAAAATTTTTAGGAAAACAATGTATATTCATATTCTTTGTAATAAAAATCTTAGGTTTAAGTTATTTGACAAAGAATAATCAAAGCAGAATCTTGAATGGGGAAACCACTGAAAAGGAAAAGTACACTTTGGCCGAATTGTGTTTCTTTTCTAGAAAAAACCCTGATGTGACACAGCAGTGGGAAGCCATTTTGCTGTCATGATATGCACATTCTTACCAACAGTCTTCTGTGCATGGATTTTGTATTTCTTTCCCTAGTATTCTGAATTGAAACACTTCTGTTTCTAATCAGCAATTCCTTTTTGCTAAAAGCTCTCCTAGCGAATAGTGAAAAAATAATTGCTGTCAGTTTAATGTTTCAGAAATGGTAAAGCAACATAACAAGAACAGTTTTGACAAGGAGGTAATAAACAACGCCAGAAAGGATATCACTGCGGAATGGAACAGGAGAGTGCCACAGGTGCACAGAAAACAAGTGAAATAGGCTTAGGCTTTTCATAGCTCATACTGGTGAAGTGCCAGTAGATGGTCTGGAATATTAAAGGAGAGCCTACGTACAGTTCTCATCTCTTACCTCTACCGCTGGAAAAGGATCAACAAAATTAGAAAGCTAAAATTCATATTTAATACTTAAACCTACAAAGTTTTTTAATCCATTTGTTGAAAAATGCAACGGCTTTAATTTCATTTGTGAAGTTAAAAATCAGGTTCATCACCATGTTTTGCCTACTACCTTACACAATCTTTTAAAATATTGCTTCGTTCCAGAGGAAAGGAATTTGAAGTCCTTTCTTATTCCCAAAAGTGTCACCTGTATGACATGCACATTTCTGCTGACAGCTTCTGTTCCCTAGGCATATTCAGGTCTTTCACTGAAAGTTTAATGTAACTATATAAGGAGGAAAATGTAAAAAACCAACAACAAAAAAACCCAAAACAAACAAAAACAAAAAACCAACTCAAATCGAAGCGATACATCCCCTTCCACTGTCACACATAATATGAAAGAGGTTAAGTTTTGTTCACTCTGATGGTAAAAAAAGTTTATCTTTACCAGCTTACCTAAAGGGACACAAAGATGGATCATATTAGCCATAGTTTCACAATACGTTAAGCAGAAGTAAGTTGCAGTCTTCTACAAAAACACATTATGAAATAATCTTTACACGAGCATGACACTACAAATCAGCTAAAAATATAGACAAACCAAGTGATACTACTTCTTGATAGAAAGGCTCAAGAAAAAAAAAGTAAAAAGTTAAACAAATCTTTTAGAAGCTATTTGAATGTACTTTGCAAACATCTAAATTGATTTTAAAAATTGCTTGCTGGTAAAGCAGCCAGTAAGTTGTCAGATTTTCTCTAAGATGACAGGAAATCATATCATCATGTACTAACAATTAACTAAACGCAGCATGTGAAGACCAAGAACTCCATCTTTTTCCTTGAAATTCAAGGAGAAGTAATAAAGATACTATGCTTGTACAAGACAAATCCACTTTGCATCTCTAACCGTGTTCACTTGTACTGAAAAAATATCTGTATCCCTGAAACAAGACTGTTGCTGTATTTTAAACTGATGAGCAAAAAAGCTGGCTAACCACATTTTAAACTGATCAGGCTACTGGAAATTTGGTTTTGATTAGCATCCATATGGACTAAGATGCAGCGCAAAGTGAAATCCTTCCCAATCAAGATCAGATCAGCTTTCCATTGGATATTCCATATACAAAATCCTTTACACTTTAAGCCAGGCTTCACATGAATTAGATGGTTATAGGTAGGAAAAAACAGCTGCAGGCAGACAGCTCACACATAGCATATGAATATACAACCTTTTTTTGAGATAGTAAAAGTCCAAAATCCACTAGTCTGGCTAATAACTTACGCCTATCATGCTATTACAGAACCATTATCTAGGCTCTTCAGGAGTCCACCCTCACACATCACTATTTGGAGAAGAAAGACAAAACACTACTTTGCATTAAAAAAAAAAAACAAACCACCAAAACCCACTCTTTGAAGACATTATACCGTATTGTTTAATATAGTTCTACTTGTGATTTACTGTGGCTTTACCAAACAGGAACACACAACATACCACAGGCTTTGAAAAAACTGCTGTGGAACATTGTTCATACTACTGGAGACAACAAAAGATTTCTATAGAGAATTTTGAATATTTATCCAGGTAGAGCTCCAGAAGCTCTGCTTCCAGAAACTTAGATTTTTTTTTTACTTTAGAGAAAGCTAAAATGCTTTAACATTGGTGTTAGAAGTCTTGCATGAGCAACTTGATCCACAAGAAGTAATTTTATTTGATAATAACACACTCTATTTCACTAAATTAAAGTTTCACTACACAGGATTTCACCAGGGAGAAGCCTTAACAAGGCCTCTCAGTTCAGTCTCAGGTACAACTCTACTTATAAACCGTCTCAGGTTAATGCCTTTTAGCTTCTCCTGAATAAGAACAGACATTGAAAGTTACATAAGTGAATGATAGAGGCCATCAACAACTATTCCTTAGCACCATCATCTTGATGGCTATTTCTAAAAAAGGAAAAATACAAAAGCGATTCCAGGATACAATTCTCTGCAGCTGTAGAAATAAGATGTACTTCATTCTTGAACTGATCATTGAAAATTTGTTTTGTAGAACAAAATTATTAAAATAGGGAATTGCTAAGGTTTAATTTTCTTATGAATTAAAAACCCCATGATAATTCAACCAACAGACATGCTACACCTTAATATACAGCAGTAAATTAGATTCCAAATGTTATGAACTACCTTCAACAGAAGTAGTTGGGGATTCTAAATGTCAAGAAACCATGTAATTGCAGCTGTACACACATTTCTTCCACATTTGGCACACGCGTGACCTCCACAGGAGGGCTGAGACTCGATAGGGCTCGTGAGCGGGACTTTTCTAATTCTAACATGGTTTTTCAGATCTACAAAAAGTGAGAAGCTAAAAAAGCCCCCTACTGCAATGCTTTTCAGCCTGCAATCCATGGACTATTACTAAGGCAAGCTTTAAGACAATGAAGGATGTAGTTCCATGTAACTTTAGACAATATACAGAAGTTTTTCCTGATGAGTTGTGCTGTTGTTATGAGTTAAGCTCTCCCTTCTCCCAGTATACACATAGAACCCTTTTCGCATGGAGGAACCTCTGATAGAAAATTTTTCATTCAAAAGAAAATTATGTAATAAGGAGATCAAAACCGAAACTTTCCAAGGGCTCTGCAAATGAAAGGTTGGAAAAAAAATTCATATACATCTGGAAGGGACAACAGTACAACATGTTTTATAGGGTACAGTTTATCTTTACCTTTAGGACATCCAACCTAATTCTTAAGTTCAAAGAGATGTAGGGAAACCAGCAAGTACTCTGATAACAGATTCCGATTGCGACGTTTCCTTAGAAACTACTAGGGTCTGCCACTTTGCCTTTTTTCTCTGTGCTACAGGTACAGTAAAAGAACTGCTGAAGTTCAGTCCTAAGGAAATGCAAGTGTATAAATATATATTTTAAATCTATTTCTGTTGGTGGTAAAGTAGTCAGCAGACTAGGTATTTTACCTACCTTAAATATTCAAGACCTAGATTAAAAGAGCCCTTATGGCCACGCAAGAGATGGCCTGCTCTCTTCTAGAGATACTGCTCTGAAAAAAGCATTGCCTTGAATAACTTGCATTTTCAGCTGTCCTGCACGGTATCACAGGCAGAAGCCAAGGAAACGGGAACAGAGACAATCTGGGAGAAAGAATAGACTTCCTCTTGTATTTACTTGCACATGCTTAAGCCCCATATTAGTACTGAACTGCACATATGCATATGTGAATAAACCAGCTGTCAAGAGAGAGCATTTACAGAAGATGTGGAATAACATAAAAACCTGAAGAGCTTTAATGGAGTCCTTTCTACATTGAATTAAAGAATCAGACATCATTAACACTTTAAGAAATGATCATCAATTCATAGTTTGTGTTTGTGGCTGCATTATGTAGCAACTAAAATAGATCTATTGTGCAACGGGCTGTGCAATACATATGAATAAATGAATTAAAACTATTTAATTCCCCATAAGCGATACTGCAAATTTCTTTAAGCCTTACCAAATTTTATAAGACAACTGTGGAGCAGTATTACTTTGAGAAGTCTTAAATGGCTGCTGCATTTAAAACTTCTGATATGTTTCAACTTGTTCCAAGCTTACCAATGCTGATCAGCCAGCAAAGCAAACTTGATCCATGGCAGCAGATACCTGATTTAGCATAAAACCTTTATGGTAGACACAGACTTATGTATCAATTTTTTTAACCAATTTGAACTTGCAGAGTAAATTTTACCAGATCAACACATTCCACATCACTATGGTAACTCTGAGATGAAACTAAGAGCCTTAAAGTAATTCATTGCATCAGACACTAAATTGTAAGCACCTATCAACCTTGTTTTGCAACTGCAAGTGCCTCTCTTGCTGTCTTCCAGATGTCAATGAGGCCTGCTGAATTTTCAAAGTTGGTATGTTCTGAAAAGAAGTTCTCAGACCACCATCAAATGAAAACTAAGTTAAGTAAAGCTACTAGAATAAAATTGACTTTCAAGCTGTCAGAGCAACCCGCTTACAAATTACCTAGAACACACATTCAGGATCATCAGATAGTACTAGTCCATGATGGGCAACCCAAACCAGATTGAAAACAGATGATCAATACATTTACCTACTTCGTATTACTAACAAGCAATGAAAATTCACAGAAAGTATATGAGGGTAAAAACCCTAAAGCTACTTGGAGAAAACGAACCCATGCTTGCCAGCCAAGAACAGTAGAAAAAAATTAACCGACCACCAGACACGTAAAACAACTACTTTGCAGATACATTGCAGTAGAAAGATACAACCCTCACTACCATGACAGGAACATTGCAGAAGCTTGTTAAGAAGGATGAAATTAAAAGCAGAAAATAGACAGATCTTGCATCCTAGCACAGAAATAATATACTCAACAAGTAACTGAATTAGGTTAAGATATAGATACAGATTTGCCTGAGCTGATCTCATGGAGAGCCATACCAATAACAAACACTGCTTGGGGCGGGGGGTGTGTGGGGGTGCATGTGTGCTTACTGCATAGACAGTCTCAGGCAGCATCCAAATTAGTTGACTCTGAAAGAATTAAGCCAGCCCTGCACAAAGACATTTGAACGTTGCTGCAGTGAACACTGAGGTCCAGGGGCATATGACCTTGGGGAAAGCATCAAACGCAGCCTGGCACCCTACATATGTGCTGCAGTGTGCTTGACCTACCAGAGCTTCCCCAAACCAAAAAAGCTAATGGAGAAGCACAGCACGGAGGTATTCTTCCAGCTCAAGACCCTAGCTGGCTTCAGCAGGAATCAGAAAGCATCAACAGCATCAAATTAACTCCATATGCTCGATCTTGCAGCACTGCATTTCCCAAAGTGTATCAATTAACTTGCATTAAAAGTATTTTGCCATTCTCCGCAGTAACCCAGTTTTCTGTTATACTCTCAGACATCAAGAAAATTATATCAATCTAGTCCTTAAATGGCTGTCTGTCTTTGCCAAGGGACTACTTAAAGTGTACAAATAATACACATCATAATTCTCAAGCACTGTATTCTCTCAGTTTTCTTCATATTTCAATTCTAGTATGTTCTTCTTTCCCCTATTTCTACATTTATCTCAGGACAGTAGTAAATTTTCCAGTAAAGTTTTAACAATGTGCATCCACATGGACTCTATAAAGAATAAAAAAAAATATTAAAAAAAATAATTAAAACCCTAGGGGCTGAAAGAGCTGAGGCTGTTCAGCCTGGAGAAGAGCATGCTCAAGGGGAACCTCCTCAATGTGTATAAATACCTGAAGGGAGGGTGCAAAGAGGATGGAGTCAGGTTCTTCTTAGTGGTGCCCAGTGACAGGCTGACAGGTAATGGGCACAAACTGCAACACAGGAGGTTCCCTCTGAACATCAGGAAATACTTTTTCTACTCTTGAGCGTGACTGAGCACTGGCACAGATTGCCCAGAGGGGTGGTGGAGTCTCCATCCTTGGAGATATTTAAAAACCATCTAGGCATGTTCCTGGGCACCTGCTTGAGCAGGGGGATTGGACCAGATGACCTCCAGAGGTCCCTTCCTACCTCAACCATGCTGTGATTTTGTTGTTATTTTTGCCATGATTTCTCTTACTCCAATAGTTTTGTCAAATGACAAAACATCTGATAGCTGTCTCTCCTCTCCAACATCAAACTAAAATGAAAAAGTACTTGTTATATAAATAAGAAATTCTTATTCTGCGAATTTTTACGTAACTATTTCCTTCAATTCAACAGCCAAGTAATCAGTTGCATCACCATCATGCAGCGTTATATTGCAGGAAGGGAGGAAGTAAACTGCCTCTCCCCTATGGTGCACCAGGGGAAAGAGTTCAGTATTTCTCAAGGGTTTTTTCAGCTTCATCTGTCTTTAAAAAAAATCTGTAAAGACTTTTTTTTTAACTGTTCATCCAACAAACTCAACATACTTTGTGTCAAGTCTCAGGCACACTCATCATAAATAAAAATACAAGGCCTACAACCTTTACTGAATCACTCAAAAGTTTTAGCCTATGCTAGAGGATAATTCAACTCGGTTTCTCAAATCTGCATCTTTACAGTACACTAGAAAACCAACACAGTTCATATCAGTACTTACTTGATCATGACCTGCTTGCAAATACAAGGCAAATCTTTTTATATCAGGTAATGAATCTAGTATAAATTTTCCTGCAAGTGCTCTCTCAGCTGAACAGAATTTACAAGTCATATCTTCAATCAAGAAAAAGGTAATCCTCAGAGGAAGAAAAGTTATAGGAAAGTCAATATAGCTCACACAGAATTGAAATTATGTACAGGGGACCTTAAAGAACCTTCCAATGGTTGGTTCTGAAATGCAAAGCTCTAGCTAATCTTATTGCCGTTTCCCTTCTCTTCCCCACCTCCCAAAAAAAAAAAAACCAACCTCTCCTTTCCCTAACAGCAAATTTGTCAGAAGAAATGTGTGCTACTTCAGCACAAAGCCTGCTTGCTTTGATGAAGCTTTCAACCAAGGCTTAGTTAAACTCACACATATAGAGGTTCATTTCCGCCTTCCACAACATAGAAAAGTAACAGCAACTCTGGCACAGGAACAGAACAGAAAATCAGGACTAAAGCAGCTAAATTCCCCATAGCGTATCTGTCAACATCCTAAGAGAACGAGAACATGCAAATAAGTTACTGTAAGGTAAAATATAATGTGGACATATGGTACACTTTCTACTCAGTGACGACTTGGTATATACCTGCCTAGTACTAGTGGCTATTAGTCTGTCGTCCTTTGCCCTCAACGTCATGCTACCTTATCTCATTATTTCTTTGTGTAGTTATACAGTTGTGGAGACAAACCTGTCTTCTGAACTATCTACCATTACACCCCAAATCACCCCAACACAGATATCAGACAAAGCTTAAACTATCCAGTCATCTATCAGAAACAGCTTCCACCAGACCTGTTTTCACTCATTTGACAACTCCAACAGTTGCAGAAGTCTTAAACTAAGAAGCCCTTAAGCTATGAAGTGCATCTCACTGAAAACTTTTCATAAATACAAGTGTCAGTAAAATGGAGGGGGGTTTAAAGCAGTCACAATTGGAAAAAGTTCAGCTGGCTTCTTTATCAGTAAAGCCAATATCAGAGCACTACGAAACCTCTCAGGTTTCATCCAGACATTACTGTTTACTGGCAGGTCTGCAGGGAACTCAGCTCCCCTTTCCTTCAGCATTACATACAAACCTCTTAAACTGTTTTCTCTACTTCTTTGAAAGAGACAACATTCAGTCTCTCCCATCCGCTGATACTAGTGGCGTCGATCACCTATTTATCCGCACCTTTCCACCCTGTTCTTACTAAGGGGAGCACCTTTCCCAAATCACATAGTAAAACCAGTGCCTCGCCCACAAATCGCCATTCCACCTCACAGCATCTGTAGAGGTAGCCAACAAGACTATATATTTTTGCTTACTCTCATAAAGTAACAAACAAAACACTTGAGCTGACAAAACCAAAACACCTAACAAAGAAAGAACTAGTTATCAGAATAAAATAAGTTATTTGTCCTCTTCCCAATTTCCTATCTTATTTAGACTGCCATTTAAGCTGAGATATAATGAACTGGTTTGAGGTAGCCCAGTTCTGCTATATATTCATACAAAACAAAAATCTGGTGAAACACTGATCATGACAAAGGCCTGCACATAGTCACAATGTCTGTAACTCAGGACTGAGAGCTGTCACCAAGACACCCCTTTCCCACAAAAGCATAATCAATATGCTCTTCCCATGTGATTTTTTTCCAGTATGACCTATCTGAATTTCAAATGCTACAAACAAAAACAGAGAGATACTTCAAAATACCCGAAAAAGACAGAATCCCAAGTTGTAAACAAAGCCAGGAGCTTACTACAAAGAAGCAGCAATACTTCCTATTTTTGTACTCACAGATTAGCTTAATGTAACTTGAATCAAGTCCCCAGAAAGTTACAAACAACTTACTTTAGGAAATAACTAGAAACAAATCATCTCCAGAAAAACATAAAAGTAACATAAGTGTTCAAACTACTTCTTCATGCTTTTCATTAAAGCTATTTCAAATTTTGGGAATGTTGAGCTTTTGTAGCCGTAAAGAAAAAATAAATGGCAGATTTTAAGGCAGAAAGGCATCATATCAATCACAATTTAAAAAAAAATGTTTCTTCACCTACCATGCTCAAGCTTGAATTATGGTCATATGTATATACGGGAAAACATTTGAAGTTCAAGAACATGGATGAGACATTTAATTCTAAATTTCAAGTGTCTCAATTTGTACTGTACTTGCTTATGCAAAGATCATATAGAAGGGGACAAATTTAAATTTAATACGTAGGTGCTAACCAAAGCCTTGTAAAAAGTCTGGAATACTGTATGAAGGAGGGACTTCCAAACCATACCACTCACATGAGAGAGGTCATCCTCCCCCTCTACTCTGCCCTGGTGAGGCCACCCCTCGAGTACTGTGTCCAGTTCTGGGCTCCCCAGCTCAAGAAGGACAGGGAACTGCTGGAGAGGGAGCAGCATAGGGCGACCAAGATGATTAGGGGACTGGAACGCCTCTCATGAGGAAAGACTGAGGGAATTGGGTCTGTTTAGTCTGGAAGAGAGACGGCTGAGGGGTGACCTAATTAATGTGTACAAATACTTAAAGGGTGGGTGTCAGGAGGAGGGGGCCAGGCTCTTTTCAATGGGGCCCGGCAATAGGACAAGAGGTAATGGGCACAAACTTGAGTGTAGGAAGTTCCATCTCAACATGAGGAGGAACTTCTTTACTTTGAGGGTGGCAGGGCACTGGAACAAGCTGCCCAGAGAGGTAGTTGAGTCTCCATCTCTGGAGACATTCAAAACCCGCCTGGACGCGTTCCTGTGCAACCTGCCCTAGGTGGCCCTGCTCTGGCAGGGGGGTTGGACTAGATGATCTCCAGAGGTCCCTTCCAACCCTATGATTCTATGATTCTATGAGTAGCATTAGACAAGTGGTATCAAAACGGTCTAGCAGATGTGGAGCTACTGCTATCGAAAAAACAATGGAAGAAGCTGTCATAGAGGTTTGGGAGGATCTAACAGAGATACAGGACATGAAGGACAACTGTACACAAGTGTTGTGCATCTGTGAAGGAGTCAACACTGTTCCTTTAAAGTGAATTTGCTTCAAACTACAAAAGCAAAGTTGCTAGACGCAATATACACTTCCATATTTTTCATTACAATATAACAATCTCTGCAGCTGTGACGTAACTGCTGCTGGAAAATGGAAGGATGTTTTTGTAAAAAACTACGCAATCCTAGTCACCTGACTATCATTTGCTTTTGTAACCAAGTGCTCTGAAGCATGGTTCAAAGACAAAACAGCTTCTAAGTCACTAGCTGACCACATGATGCTCGTTGTTTAAATCCTATGACACTTCATTAAAATCTCTTTATAGCAGTCTATAAAGATAAGAAAAAACAAAAGAAATTCCACCATCCACTCATATTTTAGCTTGCCTAAAAGGATCCTGAGAAGTGCGAATGAACACTTGCACTGAAATTCTCCCATTCAGTATAGGAACACACAGTACGAAGCTTTCCATTTCTCCATGGAAATCCTCAGGCAGCATTCCAAACATACTTCACATTCAATAAGAATTGCCAGTCTCACTTTTTCTGCATACATTCGAATTACCAGAAACCTCAATGTAAACCCACAGAAATTCATGTAACTTTGGGGCAGAGAGGAGCAGGTGCAAAGCTAGTGCTGAGAACAAATTCTGACTTTAGATATCAACACAAATAAAGAACTTCTTTTTTTAATCTGACCACGTTAAGATTTTTTTCCTCTCTGAAGTATAAAATTCAAGTGACCTTGAAATGACAATCATGCCAAACTCTACTACTTACTACATCAATATTTTCTATGAAGAAAACTACTGGTTTATTTCCAAACACCTTTTGGCATGTTAAAGCGAGAGAAGGTACCTACAACTACTCTCACATACATTCTTTGCAAGTCTCCATGTGAGGATCCATGAATGTAGGCACAACAGACTGGACCTCCCAACAAAACTGAACCTTTTGACTAACTTAGGAAACTATTCAGACTTACTGTTAGATCTGACCTGTGGCTTAGTCCTCCTCCTAAATCCAGTAATACCAGATGCTTACGAGGGAAGCGAAAAGAACTCTTGCAAAGACCATATAATTTTCAGCCCATCAGAGCCTTCTGAAATTTTTTAGCATTTGGAAATTGGCATAAATTCAGAGGCATGAGACTATCCGCTCTTGTTGACATTAACCAGAATCAGGCTGAACAGCACTGTCACAATTGCTAGCTCAATGCTAGACTCCAGACTGCAAGAAAGTCTGACGGCAGTAAGTCCAAAAATCTACTTCAGCTATACAAACATACATTATTTTTTTCATTGTTCTGGATCTGTCACCTTTCAATGTCACTCAGTGTGAACTGCCTTTTGAATCACTGTTGAGATGCAGAAATCCTCTTAAAAAGCACACTCTAACCTGTTGTAGATATCAGATTTCAAGACACTTACACTTAACCTTTAACCTAAGGTCTAGTGTGATATTCATTTTTAGCACACTTAAGTATTATTAAACTGCTCCAAAATAAGTTTTAGTCCCCTCTCTCCTCTCTCTCCCCCCTTATTTTAATAGTGACATCCCATTGCCATCTATCATCCAGCAGGTCAGCACAATAATCATTAAGATGTTCTCACATGAGTGTACATTGGTCTAGGATTGCAAGAGGTCATTTTTTTGCGTGCATAACACTGCAGTTACATAGGCTGCTCTTTTTCTAATTCTACTGTAGTATGTACATTATCAATAACTGGAAACAATATATCATGTTAACAAAGACAAGAGAATGTTTAATCAATTGGATGAATTGACTGGAATTCCCAAGGAAGCTGCTTTTAATGAAACAGAAATTTACATCAGTTCGAAGCCTTGAAGCACAGGGTTTTTCCAACATTCACCAATCTTATCCTGAAGCAGACCACGCTGAAGCTCTCAGCTAGACAAAACCAAGTATGACACACTACGTATTCATAAACATGATAACCAGAATACACACCACATAGCATGAATTAAAAAAAAAATCCATACCATTTTAAAAATATTTTGAAAAGCAATAACAAGTTGAAAGTTTAGATGTGACCTATTGTCCCAGCCATCTAGATACTATGAGTTACTTCCAAATTTTAAGTCTGACTGCGTGTATTTGCAACATTAGAAATTGTTTATAAAACAAACAAAAATATAGGACTATTTACAAAATGCCTTTAGGTGTCTTAGAATACATATACACATAAATCTTTCAACTGTCTACTAACCACAACTCCTTTCATTTCAATACGTTCTCATGGGTTCATTAAATCCTCAAAGTCAGGTGGCTGGGCAGCTTCTCTCTCAAAACCACTTCCACCAGCTACCTCCTTTTTAGGACTCTACATTTTTTGACAGTAACACTGATAAGACACACAGGTAATTTTATTCTAAGTCATCTGCTCTACTATTAAAAGTCAAAGGCTTTAAATGCCAGCTACGTGATGATTTTCCAAATATCTGCACTACTTTTTCCTCCCAAAAGCTATACTAACCCAGTATATTTACCACTCCCCAACTCCAAATCCCAAAATGGCTAGCCAAAGACTGCAGGCCCTTGGTAAACATGCCAGCATTAATTATAGGAAACATTTTATTAGTTGTGCACGATCTGTGAAACTCAAGACCTATCCTTGGATGATTTAGCCATTCCAATGCATCAGCAGAAATGATATGTTGTCTCCTGATACACCACTTCTAAAAATTTTTAGACTTTAAATGTAGCAGCCATGGCTTAACACCCAACCCTTTCTCCTAGCAGCATACAACTTATCTCTTGACAGTAGGCACTAAAGTAGGCACAAGAAACCCCAAGACAGCTAAAAATTAAGGCTGAAATGACCATCACTCGCATTTCTTCGACATTTGGCACACGCATGACCTCCGCAGGAAGGCTGAAGCTCGATAAAGCTCGTGAGCAGGACCAGGGTAACACCGATCCTGGCACCCCACCTCCTCAGCCCCCGGCTGCCCCTCTCCTACAGCCTCCCCCAGCCCCGCACAGAGATTACAGACAACAAGAAGCGATGCAAAACGCCTTCCCCCGGCCGCCCCGCTTCCCTCCCCACGCGTACCGCCCCGGGCCGCACCGTCAGTCATCCCTGCCCAGTCCCGTGCGCCCAGCAGCGGCTGCCACTGCTCCCCAGAGCCGCCCCACCCCCGGACCCGACCCTCTCCCCTTCCCCCGAGTCA
>VYZM01005888.1:0-19417 GCA_013398915.1 Dromas ardeola
GCAGCGGGAGAGCTGCGGAGAGGTGACGGCGGCGAGGCTCAGGCCGCCAAAAAGGGAAAAGAACTCCGCTTCCACACACCCCCACACCCCCCCGGGCGGTGCTGCCTGGTGAAACACCAACTGGCAGGTGCTGTTGGGAAAACCGGCCTTAGGTACTGACATTTCACTTGTTCCTGCCCAGTTGTTACCTGGAATGTATCTTCCCTTGCTAATAGAAGGGAAAAGAAACCAAAGTCTTACCGGGCTTTAATTAGGAGAAAAATACTGCAGAGGAAGGATCTCTTGGCAGTCATCGCTGCCTGCCCGGTCTATGGAAGCGCCTATTGCAATATCCCCAGTCAGTGACCGCACCAGGACCTCCCTTGTTCCCTGTCCAGAGGGGAAAGGAAAAGTGTCCCATCGCCAACCTTCACCCCTCCGGCTCCCGCTCCCGCTGCCTTTGCTGCCCATTTTCTAGAGGAGAAAATGGACGTCCTCCATGCCACCAAACCTTGCCGCCATTGAGCCTGCCCCCGAGGGATGAGAGACGAGTGCCCGGTGCGGCACAGGCCGGGGACGCTGGATGGAGTCAGCCTCCAGCAAACTGGAGGAGGCACGCAGAGGCTGTCTGCTTCCCCATACACAGAGCAGGAGCACGTCCCCTGTTGTTAGACACTGGGGTTGTAGGTGGCCTCTGTAAGGGGTCTGAGCCTCGAATTTGCAGGTGCAGGTGGTGCCTAGCCTCTTCGGCTCTTAGTCAGAGACCCCCAGTACACTTGGTGTGGTTGTGAAGGAAAACACTTCTCACATACAATCAAAGTGAATTGTTAAAATTTTACATACACGCAGACCAGATGTGAAACTCACGCTTTCTTTTTCCTTAATTTTATTCACACGCTGGGGCCCATGAATGCAAGAACAGCTCTCTGACTGGAACTTGCCATGCCGTATCATTTGCTTGAAATGGGCATCATACCATTGCTAGAGTTGCTCCCTGTTCAGTAGGGCTGTGCCTTTCAGCAAAGTATTGAGTAAAGAATTATCATCAGGTTATCTTACTCTCTATTCACGTCTAGCATCATGTCATAAAATGTTACTTTTTCCTGTTAAGACTTAGTGCCCTAACAATGTATGCGCTGTACGGTAAGGTGCGACAGTGGAGCAGTCTTCCACTGGCTGTTACTGGTTTTGGCTCAACTATTACGAAGATGCTATATAATACGCTAGAAATGTGGAAGAAGATAGAACCGCTGTTGCCTTTTCACGTATTAAAGAAATACATGGCTCCATGTGAAAATCACATCATATCAGCAATAGACTAACTGTAATCACCACATACAGTATCTATTAAATGATAAGTGTTTCCTGCCTTCATCATATCTGTGATACTTCCCTAGAGATGGAAACAGAATCATGTGTAGCTCTTTCCTTTTTCAAATCAATTCCAAGTATCTCCCATGGTTCAAAAATCTAGAGAACCCGTTTTGTTTTCAAGAAATTATAAAATACAACTTGGGCAGTGCATTCAAAACATCCTTAATGTAGGTTAGATTAGAAAAGCAGCAGTTTAGCTTAGCTACTCAGTTCAGCCTCCGGAAAATAGATACCTGGGTCTTAAACTAAGAGCTATACCTTTACTTTGAGAAGTTTCTCCCAAGACATGTGCCAGAGAGATGCCTGCTCAATTGTGTCCATAGTCTGGGTCCCTTACTTTGAGGTCGCAATCATTCCACTGCCATTTCTCTAAAGTGAAACCCATGTTTAAAAAAAAAATTAAAAAATCCCGTAAGATGCAACAGAGACTCGTACACATATGAAGTTCACTGTTACATACCAAACATAGTATTTTGTAAGAGGGGATTTTTTTGCTCTTTCATATTTATGCAATGCCCTGTTACGTGTTTAGAAGGAGCAAGGTGTGCCTGGTTGCCAGTTCTCCTCTCTCCTTCTCAGAAAGGGCTGTGATTCAGGGAGGGGCGGGGGGAAGCGGTCATGGAGCTTCTGTTGCTTTCTGTAGGGAACAAAACCAAAGTAATAGCAACTCTAAAAGCCTAGAAGAGCCCCTCTCACATTTTAACTACTTCCCCCTCAAACCCAGATATAGGGTTTGCCATGTGAGGGAAGAGAAAAAAAAACCCAACCCATAGAATATGGGTTGTCTGTAGGAGTCTTGCCAACTTTCAGAATGAAAAGGCAGCTCTCCTTAGAAAGCATGAAGATGTCCATTCTGCAGCTTCTGTTATTAGTATGATAACATATTACCAAGCTACTTTTATCATTTTCTTCCACTCATCCTGTGTGGCATGAGTCTTTGCAACTATAGTGAGATGAGTTTTTTTTCAAAAGTCTGTTTAACTGTGACTGGGCAAGTTCATGGGACGGCAAAATTTAAGTTCTTACACAACTGAAGGATAGAAAAACCCCCATAGTATTAAGCAATAAACACATGTTTGCAAGGAAGAGAATGATTTCTTCAGTTACTGGAAGTAATTTTTTAAGTGCCTCTAATTCACATTGCAACTTAAAAATAGTTTTAAAGGGTCTCACGCTGGTATTTCAATAATTCTCTGTTTCTTCCTTGCAGCAGCTGCCTTAAGTCAGGAGAAAAGGTCTACAATTACCTTTTCATCATGCTTTCACTCTCTTTCCCTGTGCCTCAAATCAGACTAAAGATTTGAATATAAGGTTTGCATACCTACTAATGAAATCATCAAGATCTCTCAGAACTGCCAGAATAAATTTGATTTTTTCTTGCAGGAGAGAATCATCTTAGAATGTATGAAACTCATTTTTCATGGTTTTATAGGAAAAATTATGGTAAGTCTATCTCAATATGCAACACATTTGATTTACTGTGGCAACAAATATTAGGAGGACTTTTTTTAGGCAGTGTTTAATCTCCTTTCACCAACTCAGAGTTTAGTCCAGCAGCTTTTAAACTAAACTTTGACAATGCAAGAAACTATTCAGCGCTGCTGATTTGATGTAGAACACTCTGCACTTTCATTTTTTCTTATTAAATCTTTTATTCCACTTGTAGACATAAATATGTGCAAAAAAGAAACCAACAAAAAAAGTACACATTTTTATCAAAAGCATTCGTGAGTGCTAAGAATATGCAGACAAAATGAAATACATATTTTATTCTTCATTGATTTATGCCCATATGCTGACCCTCGGAGCTTTACGGTATTTCTCTACAAATGCACAGTTCCATTGCCTTGAATGGCAGTACCTAATGAGTAAACGACTTAGTCTTCTGGAGTAGCACCAAAGCTACTGGTAATGGTGCCAGCTCAACACCCTCCTTTCCCCCACTTCAGGTTTGAACATTGGGTTGTTGGAGAGGTCCTCCAGCAAGCGTAATACTGATATTATCAGGACATCATTGGATATCAAAATATCTTCTATTTTAGAAGATCGGTGTTCCTCACTCTTCCATGTTACCACAGACAGGTACTTCAGCAAAAGAGGCTCAGTTTCTGAGAAGAGTTATCCATTTAGCTTCTATTTGTGTAAAAAAACCCCACCTAGCAAAGAAGTATTTCCCACTAGGATATGGAAACCTGGAAGTTGAATTTATTGTGCTGTTTTGTTATATCAATATAAATAGTAAGAAATGTATGGGTGTTTTTTCACGTATAAAATTCATGTGCAAAAGATCAGAAGGGAAACGTGTCATTGCAGGAAGATGGATATGCGCATCTCCCGAGGAAAACTCCCAAATGCAAAATATTTGAAATCTTTAAATATATTTATTAAAATAGGTACAAATAGGATCAGAGTTTTTTAAAAAAGTCTCTACTGAAAAAATGTCCTGCATTAATTCAAAGGATAGCAGTAGATCCAAGTGTATCAGGAAGCCACCTAGAAATATTATAGTTGGAAAACCTCCAGAAGCAGGAGCTATAATCACTCCCTAGACCTTACGAATACACGCTTTACTGACAATGCTCAGTGGTTTCCAGGGCTGCAAATTTTCTATTCCCTCCTCGTATTCCAAACCCACTGCGGGCAGACTCCCCTTACACAAAAGGAGAGATTACTTTTAAGCTTGAAAAGAGCACTGAAATGACATTAAAATGTTTTCTTTCTTCTTCAGGTGTACTGAAGAAATATGTCTATTTTCTTTCCCAGGTGGAGATTTCCTCATAATGGGAGAAAAACCTTAGTATTTGTACACTGGTAAAGTGGAATGTTAATAAATTTAATCCTTCATGTTATGTAAAATATATATTAAAAAATCCATATTAAATCAATGCTTATAAAAAAATAAAAATCTATTGACAGGATAATCCTTCCACTAAAACTGCTTGTGTGCATGTGCCAGTACAGGAGACCCTAAAATGCTTTCTTTACCCCCCAGCTGTGTCTTCTTATGGGTGCTTCTGCAGAAGGCCACTGCATGCATCTTTTCTGGCTGAAGTGTTAATTGGCAGAAAAATGTATTAGAAGCATTAAAGCATGGCAGTTTTGAAATGAAGGGTACAGAGAGCGGCTGACGTTAAAAGCCAGTGAGATGCCTCAGTGTCGCAGTGTTTCTAGCTACCTTGACAAAGTTGTGGGTACTCAAAATGGAGAAAAGCAGTCACTTGCACACAAATGGAGCAAAACGTGCATATTATAATTTAAGGTGCAGTTACTTCTGTTAAGATTCGTGACAGATGGAAATCAAGTTGAAACAGAAAGTAGTTCTGTGTCCTGCTCCTGCTAACAGGCTCATTATTTTGTCAAACGAACAGAGCAAAAATCTGTTCAAGTATTTGCATCAAGCAGGCTCCAAACTAGTTAAGATTGAAACCTCCTGATTCTGTGGTGTATCGTGTCACTCCAGGCAGCAAGGCTGCACCGCCTGCAGACTCACTGTGACAAAGAAGAATAAAGTTACTTCTTGAAATTTCTCATCTTCCCTAGGCTTAGTTATCAGCCCATCATTCAGTCCTCTCTCTTGTTTATCTGAAACAAGTATTGCAGAGTTCTTCTTGCACCTCTAGTTACAGCAACAGAGTACGTTTCAATTAAAAATAGATTAAAAATAGTTTTATCAACATTTCTAGCAGCTCTCAAATAGAACAGCCTTCAGCACACATTGGAAAAAGGCAATGAACAAAACTGACTGCAAAATAGCCCCCCTTTTTCTAGGGGTTGCCATTACAGAAAAGTCACTGGAAAGAGTGCCTCGTTTTGAAGACGTTTGAGTCGGTCTGGGATAGCTTCAGTGGGATAGTCACCTTCTGCAACAGGATAAGCAGCAGCAGAGGATTGTTCTGAGGGGGTGTTTTCTTCTGTATTCCAAAGCTTTTTTCACTTGCTCTTTAGCGTCTCCTACATAGTCCTCAACACTTTGCATATTTATCTCAATGACGTTGAAGGTGTCTGCCTGTTCCTCCACTAGCAGGCCCACCTGCAGAAAGAGCTCATGGACTTCCTTAATGCGACCCTCTAACTTCACCAGCTCCTTATGACGCGTCTCTATCTCATTCAAGGCTGAGCGAGCCCCCTTAACATCTGACAAGAGATTCTCAGAGAAGACGTCCCACTTGCCTTGCTCGATCATCTCCTCAATCTGGTTGCCAGAAACATCTTTGCCCATGATCTCTAGCTGCCGCTGAATTCGAATCTTGCAGTTCTCCCGTTGGTTCATCTCTGTTGCGTTGTATTCAAACATAGCTTCCTGAAAGGCATGCATGAGGTCAACGTAGTGGTTCTTCGCTACCCTGGCAATGACAGACATAGCACCGTATTTTGTTATTGCATCTTCGCTGAAATCTCTCATAATCTGGAGTTTCCTATGGATGCTTTCTCCGCGGGCCTTGATGTCTCTGGCAATACAATTAGTATCTCGTTTGATGCTACTAATACGGCGCATGGAAGTAAGGAAGCGGGTGTTTTGCTTTCTGAGCCGCTTGACATCCTCTTTTAGGTGGTCGTTTTCTGTCCGGATGTTCTGTATGTCTTTATGAAGAATTTCCAAGGCATAATCAGTCTCGTAAAGGAGAATATCGCGGGGTGAATTTTCATCATCCTCACTATCAGAGAACTGTTGGTTGTGTAACCTGGCAAATTCACGCAGCTCGTTTAGCCGGTCTTTCATCCTGCCTGTAAAACAGGAGGAAGAAGTTTAAAGTAAATAAAATATTGGTTTACAAGGGTTGATAGTTCATAACTAATAACTACATCATAGGTAACTACATCAAAGATAACCCAAAATACCAGATTTTAAATTTGTTCACAGTATTTTATACGGTGATGGATCTTAGATCCAAAACTCTGGTGCTAGCACACTCTTCTGGAAACCACAAAGCTTAGAAACTAAGAAAGTGCAAGACAGAAGACAACAAATCCTGAAGACAAATCCAAAAGAATAATAAGACAATTCCCAACCCCCCAAAAATGCCAGTCTTTCACTTTGAGAAAAAAACAAACTCTTGAGCAAATGATAGGAAGCTTTCAGCTATCAGTATGCGTAGACGTGTTAATAACTGAACGCTTCCCACCACTGCCTACTTGAGAATTCTCCTCTAGATCTTGACTCTTCATTACATTGATGGCCCCAAATGTCACAGGTCCTCTATCATTCTAAGCTTGCTTTTCCTGCGAGAAGAATAGGAAGCCTCTCAGAAACAGAAATGGCACTAACCAATACAGTTGAGAAATAAAAGTCTCGAGAAATGGTCTGGAAAGTATCAAGATAGAATAAAAAAAAAAAGAAAAAAAAGGGCAAGTTCAGGGTCTCGAGACGCTATCATTGATCATAGTGTACCAGGCATCAAACAAAACAACACAGCAATAGCAGCATTCTGTGAGTAAAACCTCCACCCATCTTTTTTGTATGATGGAAACATCCTACTGAAGAAATAAAGTAACACTGTTGTTACAGATCAGGATCTGTCTTCCGTGTGTTTGCCTCAGACGTAGTTAACTACAAATTTCATTAAAAAGCCACAAAATGAGTGATCTGTACAGACCAGTTATGTGATAACAAAACATATGTCTCCTTTAAGTATGTTGTTTACTTAAAACTCTAGACCTAAAGTCTTTGCAGAAAACGAAATCTGAAAGCTTCTGCAAGAACCCTGCACCAAGTGTTTCAGCAAGCAGGAAGCTGAACATTTCCCATCACAAAAGCTGTACCTCACATGACCTCATTTAAATTAATAAAAAAGAGAACCAAGTTAAGAAGCAGCACCAAGCAGGACATCTCCAGATCTCTGTGTCTGGAGAATTCATTTTTGTTTCTCCAGGAATTAAAGTATCTTCACAGCATTTACAAACATGCTAGCCACGGTGAATGACACATCCCATCATAGGATCATCAGTTATTCCCAGGCTAAGAAAAGTCACATGTGTACGTACCCAGTATAATAGGCCTGGATCTAACATGAATTAAAACTGCAAGTTTATAATCTGTTTCATGGAATTGCTAGATGTGTTAAAGATGTTAGGGAGGAAATGGGAACTATTCCATCACAGGCAGAGCCTCTGGGCTCATATAGTTCATTGGGGGTACATACTGGTCTTGAGAAGTGTCCTGATTAGGATCACGTTTACACTGAAGCAAAAAAGTGAATTTCATCTTAAACCAATTCTTTTACAAGCAGTGTAAACCAAGAAAGTCCATTAATATCCTGAGAGAAGTGCTTTCATTCAGGAATCCACACATGTAAGATAATTCTTTGAATTTAAAACATAAGCCACGTAGATTCAACTCAATCATACAGAGAAAGCTTTAGGAAATGAAAGGTTTTCCACCTCCTCCCTCAGCAATAATAAAATCAAGACTTTCGCCTCATACCACAACACCAAGATGAAAAATCCTCATCTGAAAGGGGAAAAAAAAAAAAAGCGTGGTGCAGTTTAAAAGTCAGGTTTACTTGGCTTTAAAACTGTATGGGCAAGTTTGCCTAGAGGCACTGAGCCAGTGAGAACATCTACCCTTCCTGTCTGGAATAGTGGACCATTTTCTAGACAGTGTGCTGGAAAGGGAACAAAAAAAGGCATCGAGCAATCTCAGGATTATTTAGATCTCTTCTAATCGCTAACTGTTTCTGAGATGCTTTTCACCTGAAATGTTGATGTGGCTCTGAAAACCAGTCACATTGCTCATCTGACTGCATTCCTGACTCTTACTGGCTTCCCTAAGTTGATGATCCTCCCACTTCTAGTCTGATCCTCGAACTGCCATGTGTTGTGTCCAGCAGTTTATTCTTTTTGTGTTTAGCATCTCTATTTGGAAACAGCAAACAATGGTTTTTTATGACTTTGAAATGACAATCCACAACAGCAAGGTGCCATTCGTGTAAACTAAATCATGTGTGTGCCTTTGTTGCCTTTGTGCCCACCATTCCTTGAACTTGAGAAAAGCTAGATTTCATCAGCCTTCCACAGAGAACAGACTGACAACTGGCTCAACAATAATTGCATCTTACTTTTTGTGCTTGATAAGGAAAAAACAAACAGAAAACCGCACTGAGTAAGAGCTCCTGCATAATAAACTCATAATATTATAAGTCTACCCTTCCTTCCTCCTAGCCTCAAAAGCGTAACTTGCAATTTGTCCTTCTCACCCACAACTATTTTAAGGTGTTAGATAAAATTAAAAATAGGAAGAAATGGAGAAGCAAATACATGGCAATTCACAACGTGAAAATACTAATGCTATAATAAGTTCATGTGTATAGTAATTCTACAGCATCTCTGTATTTTTTTTAACACAACATAAAAGGTTAAAAAATGAAGTATTAAAAGAAGAGTAAGGAGCTCTCAAGTGTGGCCTCAGATTGCACCACGATGTTGCCTACACACAGGAACATCATGCAATTAAACACTGGCCTATCTCGTATCACTTCCACCAAGTCTCTGTGTACAGTCTATATGTGCTGAATAAAAGTTGTACAATGTAAAATTTGATACTCATCATTCATTTAATGGACAGATATCTCATTTACTATGTTACTACTGTTCATTTCCTCAGGGACTGCTCCTTTGAAATCTCTGGAAAGTTCCAGAAACTCATAACAGTCTTTTGAGGGAGGGCAGATCTAACAGCCCCATCCACAGACACAGGTTTAAGCCTGGAGTGATTAAGGACAATGCTATCACTCTTGATAAGTTATGATGCCCACTTGAGACACCTGAAGCACAATTCTTTGTACCTGGTACGTTCAGAAGTCAGCCTCTTCTGACTTTGGTCACCACTGGAAGCGTCAGGCTCTTTGCTGAGTAAGATCACGAAGTACCAAGCTGGACATCAGTGAATGAACACATGGATTGAGGACACTTGTGAGAAGGTCATCTCCAACGACACGTACAGCATTGCCCACGATCTCTGTTGTCCAGTAGATCCAGTAAAATCCAATTCTAAAGGTGAACAGAGGGATCAAATTACAGTTGCATTGCCAACCTTCAACAAGGGGTTTCCCAGTGTCTGCGTGCTTCAGACTACATACCAAAACTTACATTCAAGGTGGTCAGCATTCGGATCCTCAACTCTGCATTGAGGACCTGCACCTGTGAGGGTAATGGCTCCACAGCTAAAGTGATCATGCTTTTGTCCTAACAAATGGATGCCATCTCTTCAAGCCTGACTTCACAGTACTGCAAAATCAGGGACTTTTTGACATCTTCTTCCATCCTCCCTGGGTCCTGCCTTTTTCTCTCTGTTTCTAAAGTGCATCACCTGGCCTGCTTCCCACTTCACCTTCAGATTTTTAAGATGCTCTTCCTTATCTACATACAGTGCCTGGGCAGGATGGAGGACAGGAAGAGAAGGACTTTCTGCTTGTATTTCAGCATCATATTAGGCCACAAACACCACAAATTGCAGAGGACTTCCAGCTTTATGCCAGAGCATGCTCAATTACTCTGTAGGTTAGCATTTGCAGTATTTGGCCAAAGAGAACTGTGAGGTTCAAGAAAATGTTTAGATTACAGCTTTCGTGAGTACCTTTGCTCAAGGAACACAGTAAAACTATTTAGGGCATTTGCAAACTGCTGCTTTGAGAGACTCGCAATTTGGCAAAGTTTTAGGAAAACAGCAGGCTCAAATGCAACGCCACCACAGCATTCTTTCCCCATTTCAAATTCCCATTTCAAACAAAGGGGAACCAGATCTTCCCAAGAGAGGACGATAACTTCCAAGCATTCCTTTGATAGCGTCAGGGACAGAACTGACAATAAAGAGCTGAAACAAATGAACAAACAAGCATGGGAGAGCAGGGGGGAACGGCCATTTGAAAAATTTCAGTGAAATGGATCAGTATTTAGAAAACTTGACCTCCTTTATCAGATGCTGTTGTCACTCAGGAAAGTTTGCATCTACTTACACCTTCACAACATTGTTTGTAATTAAAACAACAATATATTAATACCTAGTACATTACTAGTTGTTAAGAATAGCCTCAGCACTCATTCTTTAAAATGAGCAGCAATCTCTCCCTTAATATAGGGCCCGGTGCAGCAGTAGAAGTTGGGCTCCCTGGCTAGAAAGCAGCTCAGCAGAAAAGGTCCTTGGGGCGTTGGTGGACATCAAGTTGAACATGAGTCAGCAATGCGCCCTTGTGGCAAAGGAGGCCAACAGCATCCCAGGCTGGAATAGCAAAAGTGGTCGAGAGAAGTGATCCCTCAATGTCCACATCTGGAGTGCTGTGTCATGCTGAGCGCAAGAGACATGGACACACTGGGGTGAGTCCAGGGGAGGCCACCAAGATGGTCAGAGGTGCTGGAGCACCTGACATATGAGGAGAGGTTGAGAGAGTTGGGAGTGTTAAGCCGGGAAACAGGAAGCTCAAGGGAGATCTTGTTGCTGTCACCAACAGCCTAATGCAAGTTGGACCCTTCATGGAGATGTACAGCAACAGCACAAGAGGCAACGGACCCAAGTGGGAACAAGGGAAATGCCAGCCAGACAGTAGAGAGGAAAAAAAAACCAAAACTTGCAGGAACACTGGGAAAGGTGCACACACAAGTCTGTAATCTGCATCCTTGGAGATATTCAAAACTTGACTGGACGTGGCCCTCAGCAACCTGCATCACCTACGTGTGGTTTCAGGGGGGCTAGATTAGGTGACCTCGAAAGGTCCAGTCTAAATTGTTCTATTATTCAGCCTTTGGTCAAAAGTTTACCAATTTGAACATGAGTTCAAATAATTATATTCAACTACTTGCACTGGTTTATTTAAGATACATCTAACACATTAGAATATTAAGACACCAACTACTTTGTACTCTGGAGTAATGGCCCAAAGAGTATAAATACCTTAATTCTAAGAGTGTGTGTTTTAATAGATTAGTTGTCAGTTTGATTTTCTTTTAAAATACTACATATATTCAAACTGGAACGTGTACTTCCATGTTTGTATTTTTGGGCTACATAAATCTGGCCTTCTAAAAATCAAGTCCCTTTAAGCAGTCCATCACGGTGTGTACACCCAAACACACACTCACACGCAGAGGAAATACAGGCCAGGTAATGACTGCAGAGGTTACAACTTTGAAGCCAGGTATCTGCCAAGTACAGTCAGCTGAGGACACGTTCAGTATTCATCCCTTCATGTTAGCATGCTACTTCTTGGTATTAATCACCACTATGACTAGCTTTCTCGTGATGCACGAGGAAGACGCAAGATGTCCTGTTGCAGTAAGACTGCAGCCCCACACAACTCTGCACAACACGGGATTTCAGGCAGGAAAGGAAATCCACTCTGAAAATCAAAAACTGTGCATACACGTAAAGCCCCTTTCCATTAGCCCCCTATACATACAAACAGGAGTCCTGAACTACTGTAACATTTGCAGTAAGAGGCCATTTGCAGTAACAGAATTCAGCCGTAAGAGCATGCTGTGCATAGCACTACAAGCATACATTTCCATCGCTGCACTAATACTCTGCAGCCTGTTATTTAAGTAGAAATAATTAAGAAAGGATGAAAAGTCATTTCTATAGAAACAAACAAGTTGCACACATATTATTGTTTCGGCTTTAACATTTGTATATCCACATCACTGAGTTTGGGGACAAATGGTGAAATAAAGCAGCAGTTTCAGCACAGCATCTGTATTTCACCACCAGCAGCTGGGAAGGAAGCCAGTGCACATTTTTTTCTTTTTACAGCATTCATAAAAGGCAGCTGTTAGTTAATACCAGTTTGTCGATTACCAAAAGTCTACTCAGTAGTCTCTTCAGTTTTGAGTAGGACCTTACAAGATTAAGCTTTTATTTCAGTTGAAGTGGCCTATTGGAGGAACAACAGATATTTCAAAACAAACCAGTTAAAAACCATTTCTATCAGTGGTTCTTCTCTCCCTCAGAAGGTAAAAGTCCTTTTCTGCTCCACTACGAAAAGTCCTTTTGTGCTCCACCGCAAATCCACATGGCTCATCCTGTCTCTGAATGGCATCTGCTTTTGGTTGCATGACACATGACAGATGTGACCCAAGAAACAAGTGGTGAACAATTAGGAAAGAACCTGCTCCTAGGCAGAATTACTTCATAGCCAAGTGTGTGTCAGCACATTCCAGTAACTTCCTATGCTGCTTGTGGAGGGTGCAGTATTGATGGAAATCCACTCGGACTGGCTGAATTGAACACACTCAATTACAAGGCCAATAGTGTGCTGCTGTTGCACAATCTGCGTTTTGTATAGGAAAAAGATGTGTTGAATGCAGCTGAAGCCTTTCATTTAAGAGCTGGAATCTCAGATTTAACCATAATTTTCTAATGTTTCTGTTTGGGAAACAACTGTCATTTAATCATTTGCCCTAGTAGCTTTTCCAATAATAGATTTGACAATATTAGCTTGGAAAACAGACTATTGTTTACAATAGATTTTCCTCTTTCCAAAAGAATTCTAATTGACTCACAGCAGGCTGCTAGTCATCTTTTCAGACCAAATTCTCTGTCTCCCCAATCACGTCACAGAATCACAGAATCACAGAATCACAGAATGGTAGGGGTTGGAAGGGACCTCTGGAGATCTTCTAGTCCAACCCCCCTGCCAGAGCAGGGTCACCCAGAGCAGGTTGCACAGGAACGCGTCCAGGTGGGTTTTGAATGTCTCCAGAGAAGGAGACTCCACCACCTCTCTGGGCAGCCTGTTCCAGTGCTCTGCCACCCTCAAAGTAAAGAAGTTCCTCCTCATGTTTAGATGGAACTTCCTGTGTTCAAGTTTCTGCCCATTACCCCTTGTCCTGTCACTGGGCACCACTGTGCCTGGCCTTATCCTCCTGACATCTACCCTTTAAGTATTTATAAGCATTGATAAGATCCCCCCTCAGTCGTCTTTTTTCCAGACTGAAAAGACCCAAGTCCCTCAGCCTTTCTTCATTAGAGAGATGCTCCAGTCCCCTAATCATCACACATCCATCACTGGTGGAACAGCAGGCTTGAATTTCTCAAATCGCTCCTCTTTCTTCTTGCTTCTCATCTATAAGAGCCTGAGGAAACACCAAAAATCATAATCTAATGATCAGGACAGTTTGCCTTCTGGAGCTGTTTTAAGATCATGACTGTATATTCTGCTCCAATATTAACAGCTATGACAGAGTTCAGCATTTCAAAATCTTGTTGTAGCCTCACTGAAAGGAAGTTACCTTCTCGGGAGTTTCTTGGATTGGGCAATGTTTAAAAATAGGCAAAATGTATTCAGGACTGACGATACATTGGCTAACACAGAACAGTAGTTATGAAGATACAGAAATCCACCAAGAAGCTGCAAATGTACCTGCAGACTATTAGACACTATTTGCTTCATATTGTAGTCAAAGGCTGTGTATGGCAAAACACCTCCTTTATGCTTTCAGTCACCCTAGTGAGAAGCGTACACAGTAGCAAATGTCCCAGGGCAGGTTTTTTTTTTTTCAAAAAGCTTGCATGAAATGTCAATTTCTCTGTTTGTACCAGAACAAGTTATTTACTACAAGCCGATATATGCAGAGATCTAGGGATGGCTCTATTCTTTGCAGGCTATTTCTGCAGTTGTCAGAATCTCCCAGTCTCCAGTGGTTCCCTTCCTACCATAAAGGCTAGGAAAGGCCTAGGGGGAGAAAATTAACATTCAAATGCTTTGTTGCCTCTAACTCGAAGTAATGAGGCAGTAATTGCTTGAATACTGATCGCTTTGGAGGGTCTTCTTTGCCTTATCCCAGTTTCTTTACCAGTATTCAATCTCTTCAACATAAAGTAACTCTCAATTTTTGTACAACAGCATGTTATAAATTCAAGGATCTAGAGTGCATCTCATACTTCCCAGAGCTATTCAATAGGTTAACCATCTTCGCGTTTTCCATAAACAAGTCATCAGGTTTTCTAGTTTTCAGTACCAAAACTAGAGGAAGCTGCTAGCATGCATTAAATACATGCATAATATGCATTGCATTTTCACATATTTATGATGAGATTGACAAAAAAACCTGGAATTTTAACTTGTTACTTAACAGTAGCACATGCTAAGTAAACATTATTTCTACATTGGAGAGGACAGCCAGTTGTATATAGGTTGACTGCTGCTATTTACTGAGTTGTCAAAATTTTCACTGGAGACCTGTGGGTCACCACTGACAAATTTTCAATCCTGGATAGATAATAAAATGGATTCTCAGTATCTCCTCTTGACATTTTTCTCACAAGTCACACTAATGAGCCATTGTAATTAGATTTATTTTTGTATGGCTGTGAGAGCCTGTACCCAGGCTTTAAAAAAATAAGTTTCTCCATCTTCACTACATGGCCCACTGAAAAGTATTAGTCTTCACGTGCTTTGTTTGAACCCCCCTCCCAAAATTGGGAACTCTCCAGCAGTCGCCATGCTTCTGTATTTAAATGGAAGTTAAGGACAGGAAAGTGTAATGCACACCAGAAGTTTAGCCACTTCCTTTTCCTAAGGATGCTAGAAAAAGAATATATAGTTAGCAACTCCAGGGTTTGAAAACTTGCTAAATCCTTAGAAACCTTGAGACCTGTGAGCTGACTCCGATCAGCTTTAACGTACACAGTTTGCTAAAACCAGAGCGCCATTACAGAGAGTAGATGACCGTGCACGGGATTGTATTTTACCCAAGGGGGAGAAAAACAATCCCACCATCGCTCTCCGTTCAGTGCATTTCCACACAAGCATGCCCGTCCTTCCTGCCACAGGCAAAACTAAGGTCTTCAGGCAAAATTGGCCTGGATGGAGACAAGGGGAGCGCGAACTGTACCTCCACGGGCTTGGCAAATAGTTAAGAGAGCGCCCTGCCACCAGCATAAACCGTGGGACAGCCATCCATGCGTTCCTTTGTAATTACTACAGCTCGGCATCCTCATGAGTCACCGCGCAAGGAAATCAGGCGACGCACTCACATGCAGCGCTGTTGCTACAGTGCCGTGAGTATATACATTATCTAATTAATCACCTTGGCTTCCATGAAACACATTGGCTCAGTGAAATAGCTACGTACATACCACATTTATATAACTACTATTCCTACCACACAGTGGTATTTATAAGCGATTAAGACATTATGTTGGCATCCGAGTAGAAATACGAGGTTGCATGTGATCATCAGTCAGAAGCAACAGGATCTACAGACATTTTTAAATTAGCACAACAGCATTACTTTTTAAATTATACATATATTTAAAGCTTGTAACAAAGTGCTACAATCTGACATCAAGTACTCTTAACTTTAAAAAATCACTTTAAGATTAAATACGGGGTGTTTTGTTGGTATTTGTTCATGGGGGCCAGTACACATGAGGCTCAGTTCCGGATCCTACTACAACATTTACACAATTGTAACTGGACCAAAATAGTTTGAATCAGGAAATAAGCCCCACAGCCACACGTGCATACCCACAGCCTCAGCCCCAGGACATGCCGGGCACTGGCAGACTTTATGGCAATTACTGTACATTATTTAGCAGCCCATGGGTGTTTACAGGCCTCTTCAAACCAGTGAAGTTGAGACAAGATATAGATGTAATTAGGGATACACTGGCCAGCGGTACTTAGAGAATCTGTTCCTGACTGGGCATATCCAAAGCTCAAGCAAGCTTTATTCTTGCTTTCAAAAATAAGTGATTTGTCGCTTACACAAAGACAGCACAGAGGAAAGACACAGCAGGAAAAGCTGAAGTGTTCAGAACTTCCTTGGCTTTTGTCAACATAGGTTTGTCAAGAATAATCTTGGCAATTAATGGGTTAACTGTCATTAGTAGATAATGCAAACGCTGCACACGCGATAAGCCTTCGGAAGCCAAGATATGTGACATCATTCTGTCTGTGATAAACTACAAAAATAGGGTCTAGATGAGAAGCGCCATACACTTTGTGTGATAGGCCAGAAGAGATATCAAGACGCTCGACACAATCAGCAGAAGCCATCAAAACAGATGTAGAAACTGAACAGCATTGCTTCCCCTCAGGCGGAGCCCCCCCGCTCCCCAAGATGGGGGTCCCAGGAGCCAGCCCTGGGCAGGAGCAGCGCTGCTGCTCTCTGGGAATGATGTTCCTCACCAGACGTGCCTCGCATTGGGGCCACTTCTTGGGGGAAAGCCCAAAATGTAACGGGGAGAAGCTAAACGGCTTCTCTGCAAAACTGCATAAAAGTGGTAACCCCACTTTGCTGCTGAGATGAGTTTATTGCATCAAATTAACATCGCCTCAGTAATTTCTGCACCGTGCTTTTGTCATCCCTGCACTACAGGGATGACCAAAGAGTCAAAGAAAATTGATGGGCCAGATAAAAGATAATGGAAAGTGTATCTGGTCCAGCACCTGCATATTTGACACAGTAGTTGTCTTCTCACCATCAGACCTGGTTTGGAATATGCCAACATTTTGATGGATTTCTGTCACACTAGAAGGTTATCCATATTTTCCATTAGCAACTTGGAGAGTGGAACCAAACGAGAGCCTGTACAGTCTCCAGGTGACACTGGAAGGGGGTGGAAGAGAGCATGTGGTGGCAGAGGGGAGGAGAAACAATGAGAATTTAAGATGATCTTGTCAAGTAAGAGAAGTACGAACAAAAATGAAAGGACATTCAATAGAGACAAGCCTGGTATGGTACATTTAGAAGAAATTATTTCTACAGAAGGAAAGTAGGGAATACCTAGTTTGGTAGCAGGAAGGATCGGCGGGGTTATGGCAGACTGCAAGCCAAAAACCAAGTTCACAATGTAATGCCATTGTACAAAACCCCATGTCTTATATGAGAGATGGCATGGGAAGGACTGGTTTTACTCTGCTTGGCATAGGTAAGGTCTCAACAGGAATAGCACATCCTGCACCAATTACCAAATTTAGAAAGTCACAGGATAATGGACAGCGTTTCCAAACGGTTTAGAATATACAACCCTGGAGGAAGAGGAGTCGAGGGAATTGTGTTCATTTCATGCAGAAGACCAGCGAGAGAGACACAGTGCTCTAATGTGTAAAAGGACTTTATCAAAAGAGAAATGATCAGTTTGTTCCCTATGTTGACATCAGAAACACACAAAGTAATCCATTCATTTCACACATGAGATCTATGCTGAACTAGCTGCGACTAGCTGAAAACTGGACCATTTTCCTGCGGGAACACTGTGGTACCCTCTTCATAGCGCACAGAGAAAGGCTACAGAAACCTCTCTCAAGTCTGGCTTAGGTGCACTGCTACAATGAACCAAATGGACTAGGTAACGTCTTACAGTCTCCCCATGTCCCTGCATCGCCATGATTTGTTCAGTGCCTTCGCTCCCAGTCTCACGGCGTGTCCAGCACAGCTGGCGCTGGCACAGGAGAGCCTGGGGTACAATTTGGGTGACCCTTTTCACCCAGCAGATTCCCTTCCCTATTATTTCTGCACCAGCAACAACTAGAATTTCTCCTTTTGGAGCAGATTTTGTTTACTGTTGTTTACTGTTTTGTTTACTGTTAATGCAAGGTGTTAGCCATGGAGCCTAACCCCACAGCACCAGAAATCTCCAAGACTGATAAAATACGCACTTGTGTTCTGTAACACCATGTTTATCTGCAGAGCCCAGAAGATACTGTTTTCACTTTATACCCATTTTAATGTCTCAAGAGATCTTATGTACCGTGCTTAATTTCTTCATCTCTTATGGCAACAGAGTTTAACCTGAAGTTTTAGTCTCAGCCAAAACACCAGATATATTTGCCGTATGACTTAACATGCAATTTCAGTTTCAGGGCAGTGGTCACACAAGGAAGCCAGTGAAAAAAAATGAGGTGAGAAAGAGATCAGAGGTGCTGGGCACCTAAACCATCCTTTCTTAAGGATGACCTTTAGTCTGTTTGTCTGTTAGAACTTTGGTCTGTTTTGAATAAAAAAAAAAAGTTATGCTCGTGTTGCAGTCTCACCACTTCCATATAAAACTATTTAAATAGCAAGTAACACCACTGGCAGGAAAGCAGCATCTTTCAAATTGTATTCTCATCTTAAAAAGCCATCTATTGCCATTTTGATCCCTGACAGCTTAAAAAAAAACGGTTCCTAAAACACCATCTAAAGAACAGGAACAAGAAGTGTGAATGTCCGTTTTAGGCCAGTGTTATTCTTCTAGTCATTTCCTTTCCTGGTATCACACAGTTACACGCATTTATCTCACACATACACACTTCTTGGCAGGAAAGGAAATGAATATCAATTAATAGGAAGCAATCAAAGAACGCTAACTTTTGCACCCACTCGCAGCTCCGGCCATACCGATGCCCAAGAAAGGAGTAAAAGCTATGATATTTTGCATAGAAACCAAATTTTCTCCAAAATCTGCTCAAGAGCTATTCATAACCACACATGAGCATCTTCATAGCCCCAGATGAGCACTATGAATGAAATGTTACTACTCGTTAAGCCAGCCAGACAAGGCGGGTAGAAATTCAGACACCCGCTGGGACTGGACGAGGAGACTCATATTTGAAAGCGCTTCTGTATTTTCCTCACCCTGTGAAAACCCCTTTTGCGGGACCGGAGATACCTGAAGGCAGCTCCGCACCCAAAAGCCCGGTCTCCATCCCCTGCCGTCCCTTCTGCCTCCGGGCTTCAGGCTTCCCCTCTCGACTCAAACCGGGACCTTTCCTTTACTCTCGCGTAAAAAAACCGAGGTGCGAAGCGCTCCCAAAGCCCCGCGGCCCCTCCCGCCCCGCCGGCTGGGCTGGACGGCGCTGCGAGCACCGGCCATGCACCGGGACTCCCCCCGACGGCAGGGGATGGGGCAGCCTGACCGCCACCGCCGGAGCCGGAGCCCCGGCCCGCCCCAGAGCCACCCTCCGTCCCGCAGCAGCTCCGGGCCGGGTGGGCGCCGGGGGACGCCGGCTGATGCTGAGGGCGGCTCGGGGATACGGCGGAGCTCCGGTCCCGGCAGCCGACGGGGTGGAGGAGCCCATCCCGGCCTGTTCCCCGAGGAAAGCGCCGTCTTGTCCTCCCCCATCCCGGCAGGTACTCACCCCCGGGCAGG
>VYZM01005888.1:20078-40838 GCA_013398915.1 Dromas ardeola
CCCCCGCCGCTGCTTGATGGAGCAACGTCCGTCCCGTCCCGGTGGCTTGAGCCGTGCGTGATGAAATAGGATGTCAAAGGAGCTTCTGGGAACGTAAATCAACCAAATTGCTGCTACTGCTGCTGCTCGGTGTGGGCGAGCGGAGGGGTGCTCTTGGCATGGGGCTTCAGGGTGAGGGTCAAATTTAGGCCGGTTTTGGGTGGTGACTTTGATAACTTTGACCATTCCTGGGAAAAAAACTTCCTTCCCCATCATTCTAACTTAAAAAAAAAGAAACACATCAAACCCTCCCTGCCAAAAAACAACAAAACTTCGTCACAATTTTTAATACGCACTCATAATACACACTAATAAGCCACACAAGTAGCTATAGAGCCAAGTCTTGTTCAAGTCGTTCTGAGATAGGAAGTTTTTGCTTTTCTTGAACATCTTGGACATTTGTCTGGGTGTACTTTTTTCTCCCTTTCACCACAAAAATTGGAGAGAATTTGAATCAGGAAATTTTAAAAGATAGAAGTTACTTTTTTGTTGGTGCCGGGTAGGAGCTGAAAGAGCACGTGTGCTTTCCTGAGCTGTTGCCAGTTATAATAAGGCTCCAAAATTTCTCTTTGCATTGCATCCCTGGGCATGCCGAGAGAAAATTCTGTCACGAGGGAGGCAGTTGCAGAGACATAGGAAGCTTCCTCCTTATTTTCTGTGCTGTTGTTGTGTCAGGAAAAAACCTTAAGCAATAGGTAAATACTTGAGGTTTTATGGTTAACAGTCAGTTAAAAATATATCTGACAGAGTGGCTCTTTCTCCTTGAAAAATCCAAGACTGTACTGGAGGGTTCTTCCATGCGGAGTCTTTGCTGGGATTTTTCTCTTAGACCTTGATGCTGGAGCTGAATTTAGGTAGGTGGGTCCCATTGGTCCTCTAAAACTACCTGAGGGAATTGAATTATGAGTGGGGGTTCTCTTCTTTTCCAAGCTGCTGCTTCGTGAGACCAGCTGCGGCGTCCCCAGCGCGTGGGCAGGTGGCTTTCTCTTTGCCCCTGGACCGCAGACAGCAAACAGGCCTTTAGTGTTGCTAATGCAAGCGGAGCTGAAAATAAAGCTGCGTGTTAATGTTAACTTCACGGGTAATCAAAGATACGTTCTGCTTTGTATGGCCTGGAACAACAATTACAAATTGACCTGCTGTTGTTGCCACACAGGCAAAGCTATGGGTGCGTTGCATTGGTTGATATGTCTGACAACCCAATCAAGAGCAAAATGCTCATGTAGAAACATCTGGTATCTGTCCTATAATTTGTGAGGAGGGTATGGAAGACCAAATAGATAAGAGGCAGGTCTCTTCCGCTTTGAGAGAGACTTTATTTACGATTTCAGTAGCTGAGTAGCAGACAAGGTATCAATGTTACTAAATTATTAACCTTCTAAGAAAAGAAATGGAGAGCGAGGGGACTTTATTATTTCTATAAATTTTGTCACCTAGATTAGATGAGGTTAAAGAAGGTTGAAAACTTTCAGAGACAGCTAGCTAATTAAGCTACATGAATAGGTAGCTAAAAAAAATTCACCATTGACAAAATAAGGACTCTGAAGTGCTTGAGTGTACTATGCTGCTAGATACTACAAAGGGTGCCCGTTTGCACGGTGTTACGAGAAACAAAACCAGGTAAGTCATATGGAAAGATTGTCATGTCATCATACATACGAAAGGCACTTGTTTTGGATTATTATGCTCATTTCAGTCACTTTTGAAATAGCATGAACAGTGTAGATTGATAACGAAACTGATTAGACAGAGAAAAGTGATTTGCCCGTAAAAGAGATTTAGAATTTTCAGTCTTGTCATTTTATCCTCCCCTGAGTCCTGAGCAGCTTTACATGCAAAGCTATGAATGTAACAAATTAATTTTTTTTCACTTTGTACTATCTCTGACTATATGAGAGACATTTAATGAAAAATTGTCATTTACCAGTGAAAGGAAATACTCCGTTTACATAAAGGCAGAATTTGTTATTGTAGGGATCACTGATGCCAGTAATTTTTTCAAAAGAGTTTGAGCAACATAGTGGTCAATACATCTGGAGGCAGAAAGCCTCCCTTTTAGTTCTTTCTTTCTCTGAAGAGCTGTTTTTTTTTCTCTTAAAGGCTTCTAATCCTGACCTAGATCTTGAGTGATGGCTTTGGATGAGCCACATTTTATTTCCAGTTTCCTCATCTCTAGAAAGAGAAAGGTTTATTACTTTCAGTGCTCCTAACTGTTTGTGGAAAGTAATATGTAAGCAATTTGGAGTCTCATGTACATTAAAATACCTTAGAATCATACAATCGTCTAGGTTGGAAGGGACCTTTCAGATCATTGAGTCCAACCGTTAACCTAACACTGACAAAACCATCACTAAACCATGTCCCTCAGCACCACGTCTACGTGTCTTTTAAATACCTCCAGGGATGGTGATTCAACCACTTCCCTGGACAGCCTGTCTAATGTTTGACAACCCTTTCGGTGAAGAAATTTTTCCTAATATCCATCCTAAACCTCCCCTGGCACAACTTGAGGCCGTTTCCTCTTGTCCTATTGTCTGTTACTTGGGAGAAGAGACTGACCCCCACCTCTCTACACCCTCCTTTCAGGCAGTTGTAGAGAGCAATAAGGTCTGCCCTCAGCCTCCTTTTCTCCAGGCTGAACAACCCCAGCTCCCTCAGCCGCTCCTCATAAGACGTGCTCTGGGATGAGCACGTCCTTGAGGATGTCTAGTAGTTCAAGGACAATCCACAGAGCAGATGGACTGTCCACGCCAGGGAGAGCCCTTGTCTCTGCTCCAGTGCCTGATGCTTCGAACCAATCGTGGAACAGTTTGGTTGAGTTTCTTACGAAGCACAAGAAATTAGAAATTATGTGGATGCAGATTTCTCTTTGATACCGCTTATCGACATCTCAGGGCACCTGGGAGTTCTGGGGATCTCAATTTTTGGGAAAAGCAGTTTCACCAAGACACTTACATTTACAATTCCAATTCCCCATGCTAATCTGCTGTATAGCAATACCCCATGTTTGTTTCGAGTTTACCCATGTGTACAGAACAGTTTGTACCTGTAACACCTGTACTAATTTCAAGTATGGAGTTCTAGTGTTATCAATCTATAATACTGACACTTGTGGAACTTTTAGCTAAAAATAGAGCAAATTGCAACCAGTCCAGTTCTGTAGTGCAGAGACCACTCTCAGACACATATAAAATCCATGTACACTTTTCTGGATGTGCAGTACAAACGAGCCTCTTTTAAGCTAGAATCAGGTCTGATGTAATCTAGCACACATTGATTCAATGAAATTACTGTTTCATGGTGTCATGGCTTCAGCTGGGATGAAGTTAAATTTCTTGCTGGCAGCTGGTGTGGGGCTATATTTTGTATTTGGGATGAGAGCAGTGTTGACAGTGCACTGGTGGTTTTAGTTGTTGCTAGGCTCTCAAGACCTTTTCTGCTTCTCATATTGCCCTGCCAGAGAGAAGGCTGGGGGTGCACAAGAAGCTGGGAGGGGACACAGCTGGGACAACTGACCCCAACTGACCAACGGGATATTCCATACCATGTGATGTCATGCTCAGTACATAAAGCTGGGAGAAGAAGAAGGAATGAGGGGACTTCTCGAGTGATGGCATTTGTCTTCCCAAGTAACTGTTACGCGTGATGGAGCCCCGCATTCCTGGAGATGGCTGAACACCTGCCTCCGATGGGAAGTATCTCTACCTATTAAACTGTCTTTATCTCAACCCACAGGTTTTCTCACTTTTACTCTTCTGACTCTCTCCCCCGTCCCAACTGGGGTAAGTGAGCAGCTGTGTGGTCTTGGTCATCGGCTGGGGTTAAACCAAGAAACATGGTCCTGGACACATAACTTTGTATTAATATCCACTTTTTTCTTTTTAACCTCATGGATCATTAACTTCTCCTGAAATTAAATGTTTTATCAGTTGCCAAGGTGAGTGGAGGGAGACAATGAGAGACTGATGCTAGGAATTCTTTCCCTATATTCATTTACCAGGGAAACTGAGTCTTCAGCTGCAGTACTTCCACCTTGAGTAAGGTCCATCAAACACTCCTGCTCTGAGTCTTTCACATTTCCTTGTAGCCTCTGACAAAAGCTACTGACATTGCAGAACAAGTCCTTCACTAAACGTTGCTGATATAAAGAGATCCTCCCTGGTTGCATGAGGAACAGACTGCTGAAAAGAATTCACAAGCCAAGTGTCTCCACAGCTAGCTAAATCCACCTTAATTCTTTGCTGAAGCCTGTGGATTTATGTGGATTTATGAGGGATAACATAGTGCTCTACCTGTTGAGCCCCGCAGATGTTTTTCTTTTTGCTTTCCTTTTCTCTCCTTCATTACGAAGGAAGAAGCCTGTCAGAAAAGGTGGGAGTGCTGAAAGCTGTACAGATGTAATTGCTGCGGAGTCAGAGGATGCCCTACACTAGGGCCATCTCTCTTGCTTATTTAGGAAAGGATTTAACATTCTTCTCCAATTATGCCTGAAAGGCATGCAAAGCCAGCCCTGGGTGTAATACCCCTGAATTCCTTGTGAACCACAACTTGGCACCCGTGCGCAGCTTTGAAGGTTCATTACCCATACATGAGTTCTTAAAGAGCTGCAAATCTAGTTACGGTTGTATTAAATGCCAGATTGGATGGACGGGAAATAGCCCCGGGACTTCTGTTGACTCAGGAGAAGACGGCAGCTGCCAGCATGTTTTATTTAGCAAGCAACGAATAAATGAACAAATTCCAAATATTTTCACATAATGGATGTGAACAAGCATAGTTAAGTGAAGCCGGTGGAACAATGCTGATTTCTGGGAGCTGAAGGCTTGGTTGATTATCAAGTAAGCCACTGGATTTCTCTGCTGCTGTCACAGCTTTTGAACGCAAGAGTACAGACCATTTCTATAACATGACAAGGATCCTGTCACGTCAGCTGGCCTAATGAAAAGTATTACCTAACCCTGTTTCTACACTTCAGTAAAAATGCGTATTCTAACACCTGTTATCAGACAGGAGTGAGGTATCTCTTCTGCCCATTTGCATGCCCACAGATTAAGAGCAGTTAGCTTCTGCTCTATAGGGAGCGCTTTGTAACCTGGCAGAGCAGAGACAAGGACACCTTTATGACAGTCTAGAGGGATCAAAAGGCCAGGCCAGGAAGACACACAGCAGGCACTTAGATTTGGGTATAGTCCCAGTAACGGCAGGTTCTAGGGGCAAGTTCATATTGCCAAAAGCTTCATGCCCTGTTTTTCCCTCATCACTACTCTCTGAGCAGAAAATGGCCAGGCTGCATATCAGGTGTGAAGAGAGAAGTACCCAAGGGGTAAGAAGATCCAGGGATTAAAAGCCTTAGAAGGCTTAGAAGGGTATGGTGAAGAATAAATAGACCTTCGCAAAGAGAGCCATCCGAAAATGAGAACATATCCATAGCTTTTTGGAGCATCCTTTTCCAATCATTAGTCATTCAGAGAAAAGGGGTTGTTTTCTAAACCCCACAAAGTTTCGATGAAATAGAGCAATTCTATCCTAGAATCGTGTGAGCATAAAATTTAAACAGCCGTGTTGATGGATCACCTTACTCATGCTGCCAGTGCTTTTCAACAAGCAATACAACCATATTCATCCAGAGGGAGTGCCTGCAGAAGCTGCACGGCGTGTTCCTTTGCCATGTGGGCTACCTGCCTGCAAAGGCATCCTGCACAAGTGGAACCCTTTTCAGGTGGCTTTGTGGCTAGATCTAAATGCTTTGTGGTAGACCTACCCAAGGGTAGCATGGTAGCGATGCGCTACAGATCTACAAAGAAAAAGAAGAGCTTTTTGGTTAGCTGAAGGTGAGGGAAGATTCATTCGGGATCATTTGGCTGGGAATACACAGCCAGGGAGTGATGCATTTCACAGCCCGGTCATAACCAACTGCTGCCTAGAGTCCTCTGTGAATGGCAAGGCAGATGGTATATACATGACACAGTGATACGTGACACAGTAACAGCATGACAGATTTCCATGGAACGAAACAAAGTCATTGTTAATGTTTGCATTTTACAGGGCAGGGTTTTAGCTAGAAAAAGCTAAAAATTAATGGCGCACGTCAAGGTAGAGGAGTATTTGTCAAACAACTTGCAAAACTTACCTGAGAAAAGTGAAGGCTTATATTTTATCTTTCAAACCTGTCTCGACTGTGGCAAGTATCCCAGGATTCTGGGAGGCACCTGCTATCAGCCAGACTTCAAGCACTTCAAGCCTCACAGTTAAGAAACGCAAAGGTAGAAAGCACTGGGGGCACTGAGCAGCTTCACTGCAATGCCACGCCACGGGAGCCCCCCAGGTCTCCTCTCATTTACCCCAGTCATGGAGTATCTCTGTACATGAAGCATCCATACATGAAAGTGAGGAAGGCAGAAGGGCAACTTAATACCTGCGCTGTTTTTATAAAGCTACCAGCTTTTGATGGATGCAGCTGCCTTGGTGGTTTGGTTACAGAAAGATCAAACTCGACCAAATCTGCTGGAGTCCGGAGTGAGTCGGAGCCGCTGCCGGCCCTGCCTCCCTCCCGACGGGGGAGAGAAACTCTGCAGCACCCAAGATGTACAGTCATATTTTCATGCGAAGCAACTATTAACTTCCAATGAATCGACTGTGCATCCATCAGGATGGAGGTGGGCATTGGCACTGCTACACAGAGCCCTTAACTTCAGGATCTTTGAAAGCATCAGGTGCTGGGCTTTTCGTTTGCTCAGGTCATAGCCAAGTGAGCAAACTGATGGGGAAGTCCCAACAGATGAACCAAAACCGGAGCACACAGCCTCTCTTCCAGTTTATCAACATAGAGAATTATTTGGTCTGAAAAATGTGGTTTTCATATGTATACTTTACAAATAGCATCTCTGCGTAGGTTGTGTATGGCAGATAAGGAGGACTGCACTGTGCGTACATACTCAGCTCTTGTTTCTTCCTTGTACTTTCAGCTTCAGTGATGCAACTTATCCTGGCTGTACCTCTTTTCTAAGCTGGATAAATACCTGCTAGGAATACGTCAGGTATGGCTGAGTTAAAATTGAGGTGGGGAATGGATTAGATGACTTCTTGAACCTTATTTTAGCCTCATTTTCTGAATCTTATTAAAATGTGCTAAGGTGTACTTAAGTATTTATTACAATACAAAATATTAAAATACACTAAAACATAAGACTGCAGCTTCACATGGGGTAAGTCAGTTCTCCAAAATTCAAGTCAGAGGTTGAAAGTGTGTATTTCTTATTAAGCTAATAAACAGTTACAATGACATGGTGAGATTTTGAGAGATTACAGAAAATCTACTATTAATATCATATTAAAAATACTTTAGGGTAAATCAGGTAGCTGTATTTTTTAATCGTGAGAAGTGAATTCACGCATCTTTTTACTGAAAGAAAATTGTTTCTGGAAAGATACGTCATCTAATATACATTTGTACCATGCCTAACAAATGAAGCCTTGCTTCTGGCCGAGGTCAGCAGACATTCTCCTGAGCGAAAGACTACATAGCTCTTGTCAAGCAATGTTGCACACCCTTACGCTACATGGCTACATTGGTTTTACTGCAAACCTGGTAGCTGATAATGGCTACGTATCGGTAGGAAGGCTGTTAAATACAGTTTCTGTCTCAGAGAATAAATTTTTACAACATGATAAATAAAAGAAAACCCAACTAACATATAATTATGCGAGAGAAGATCCTGCATACACAATAATTTAAAATACTGTTCACATTTAATATTAACTCTACAGCATATAAAATTGCTGTAAATACCAATTTGGTGTGGATTTAAGATCAAGTATAATTAACAAATAATTCAACAACAGATAAACAAAATTAATCTCCTGAAATACCCAACAGCAAATTTTTTAAAGTTCACCAATAATCAGTACTCAGAATACATCTAGAGAAGCATCTATACTTCATTTCCATTCCAAATAACACACCGAATACCTGCATATCAAATTTCATATGCTCACTACCTGAAGATGACAGAAGGTAGACACCTCAATTTGTGATGAAAAATATTTCTATTATATGACATGGCAAGAAAATTTTCCAAGTGATGTTTGAAATCTTGCCATATCTGCAGACAGATTAGTGACAGTTAAATTAATTACATGTAAGATAATCCTTCTTTACAGAGACTTTTTCTCCCCCTTCATTCCCTAAGGGGGGGAGCAGGGTCACCTGCTCAATTGATGCTGTGCAGTCCCCTCCTTTAAACCCTATCGCAAATATGGGGGGCCAAAAGACTCACTGAGGTGACATATTCCCTGCATTTCCACCTCCAGCCACTTTGGCATGTGTAGTTTTTTAAGGCTATTCCATTACCTATATGGCTCTATTCCTCCGTCTCCCTCTGGTTGGATTCTCCACATAGGATTTAGCCCCTTTTCGGTCACAGAGAAGATCATAATTACTCTTGCAATTCAAAATCACAGCCAATTTGTAAGGCTGCTCTGGTCAGTGAGAATGTACAGATGTGGGGTTGGGAAACCTGAGTAATATTCTCTCTGCTGCCTTACGCTTTGCTGACTCTTGGAAAAGAGCAAGCAGATAAATAACCCTCCTTATTGCTGCAGAGCTACATGACCCAGAAAGTACATTATAGGTATAGGAAGAATTCTTGCGCCTTTTCCTTTCCTTTTGTAAGAAAATCAACAGTTTTGGGATTCTCAGTGTGAGGAGGATGTAGATGAACTTGAGTGAGTCCAGCAGAGAGTCACCAAGATGGTCAGAGGCTTGGAGTGGGTGACCTTTGAGGAGAGGCTGAAGGAACTGGGCTTCTTTAGCCCAGAGAAGAAAAGATTTAGGGGACCTAACAGCAGACTGAACAGCAGACCTAACACCTAACTGAAGAGGAGATTAATGGTACAACCCAAGTGTATGGCAGGAGAATGAAAGACAATGCTCATAACTTGAGATGGGGGGGCGGGTTCCAATAGGATACAAAGGAAAATTCCCCACTATGAAGGCAATGAAGCATTGGAACAGGAGATAGCCTGCAGGAGTTGTGGAATCTCTGTTCTTGGAGATTTTCAAGACCCAGCTGGACGAAGCCCAGAGATACCTGGTCAGAAATCAGGCTGACTTTGCTTTGAGCAGGCGATTGGACAAAATAACTCCCTGAGGTCTCTGTGATTTGAATGTGGTCCAAAATCAACAGCTGTAGAGGCCAGATCTCGACGCTGAAAGATGACTCAAAGTATGAAGCCCTTAAATCCCACATCCTGCAGTGCAAGAGCAGCCAGACTCACTGTCTAGTGCCTGTTACTGCATGAACAGTGTCTAAGATAGGCTCGTTAGCTGCTACAGCAAAGCCAGCTCTTCTTCGTTAGTCAACATTCTCACTGCAACACACCTACATTTCATTTTAATCTTGGTTACTAATCTACTGAGTTGATTTTCCAGAGATTTGTTGTTTCTAATGATACGTATCTGCAGTTCGACCGTTTGTAGATTTCTTTGAAAACAACTCTGTCTTCATTCAGGTGTCTGGGTAGAGCAATCTGCCTACACTCTGTCTGTCAGTCCAAGACATAAAACACACTCGCCTGGCACCGGCTGGTGGCCTGGCAGCCTGCATTGCCAAACTGATACTGGATTATTAGGTGCTGAGATGTATCCAGGCTCTTTGTGTCTTGGTCAAAGAATTCTATCTATATCTAGTTTAACAGTTCAACAAGTGTTTGCAGTGTATTACAAGTCATAAGACAGACTGATTAGACGCAAACAAGCACTCTCCAAATTCTCTTACATGCCCAGTAATATGCCCATCAGCCTTCCAACCTGTACTACATGTAAGCTATCAGAATCTTATTCCCTGAAGACGAAAGGAGATAGACGTGGCAGTTCTTGAAGGACAACACTTTCACTTGCAAGATGATTTTCCAAGTAATGTTAGAAAGTCTGCCATACATGTGGCTTTGGTGACAATTAAATTAAGTTGACGGACTAAGCTAAGTTTTCAATTTATGTGTCAACAATAATAATATTGCATTACACTTATAAACTATCTTGCACTTCAGGCTCTCTAAACCAATTTGCAAGCAATTACTTGAAAAACACTGCTATGTGTATTGCTACCCATGTATTATAGATGGGAAAGAAATCACAGAAATTGTCAAAATGCCTACAGGTGTACAGGAAGCCTTGATCTAACCAGAAGTTGCATCCAAATTCCCTGAATGCTAGTCTTCTCCTTTCATGAAAAGATTACATGTCTTTTCATGTATCTGCCTTTTTTTGACAGATATTTTGCTTCTCTTAAGGCTTATGCCTCTATACAGCCATCCTTCTACTTCCCTCCCTTAAATAATTTCCTAGGTGTGAATGCTATACAGTTGACATAGAAAATATTGTGAAAGTAAGTAGTAAGACATCTAAGCCAGTTAAAATTAATTGCCAAATTCTGCTTTCAATGAAGTCAGTGGAAGTTTGACCATGGCATCAAGTGAGACAGGCCCAATATTCAAAAATATAGGAAGCATGAGATGGAGGAAAGGCAGTGGGCTATTTTGACACTGGTATAGAGGAGAATCAAAACATAATGATCATGTGTCTGTGTGAGTGAATAGACGATGTGTGTCCTCTAGCCAATGCCCTTAGGACAAGAATCGGAAAGCAAAATGAAGTTAATTATACAAATGCTCTGGCAGCTGGCTTTGGCAGTTACAACATGTATTCTTGATGAAATGGTTCCCAGATCCCAGAGGCAAGCCCAAACTAGCCCCCAGAATTCAGATGCTTACACAACTGCAAACCACAACCAGACTTCTGATTGTCCCAGCTTCCTAATGAGGTGATCCAAAAATCCCCAAAATCCCAACTCTGATGCCCCAAACCTTGGGGAAGTAGGGGCTCACACCCAGACACAGGCATAGCAATCCAAACCCAGTACTACCACACATCTGTAAGACATGTTTTGCAATACAGTACCTTCATTAGAGTACCTTTCTTAGGAAAAAACCTACTACCAAAGCTCTGTCTAAGCCCAAAGTGTGTTTCTTTTACAAGGCATTAACAACATCCAGGAGAAAACCATAAGAAATAAGCTGAACGTGACCTTTGTCTCGAGACAGCCCCCTAATAACCAATAGCTGTGGGATTTCTGAGGTGGAGTTTGCATTCAAGCATCTGAAATGATATCATCAGAGCCAACGTACAAGCTGTTTGTACAGAACATTTTGGTAGAAGTATTTTAAAAGTGTATTCAGATGCACCACCTCCCCCAATGCCCCGGCTCATCCTGGGCAAACAGAGTTATATTTTGGTTTGAGTAAGACAGTGAAAATTTTCAGATCTGCTATAAAAGTGGTAGAACTCGTTGGAGTTAAATATATGATTATCTCTGCCTATAAATCAAAATGCAGCTCTTGGAGGAGCTCCATGGCATACAGTGTGAGAAGGGTGAGAAATGTGTCAGGGCGAGTGTGGGCTCAGCTCAAGACTCTGCTCAAGGACGTAGGAGGAAACAGAAACTTAACCGATAATAAAATTTTCCAAAGGGCTAATTTACCCAAAGCAAACTGTCATGGTCATAAACAAGTCTCACCTAGAGACGACGTGCTGAGCTGAGCCAGTGAAAAGTCTTCAGGGAGAGCTGGAGGCACAGCTGGGCTGTGGGCACGGTGCAGCACCAGCATGGAGCCTGCTCTGCCACCGGTTCCACGTGGGGGACATCCCCGCAAGGGATGTCACGGCTGCTTGTGCCAACATCCTCGTCTGTTCGATTAGGCTTGCCTGTCTTAGTTCGGCCGTCAGGAGTTAGTGCTTGTAGGATACTATACAGTTCTCTTCGGTACTATACAGTTCTCAGAAGAAAGACTATTGCACTTCCTAATGTGTTTTATAAAGGAAACAGTGACATCCATAAAGCAGATGCCTGCCCTCAACACTATTTTTTCTCTAGATTTATGGCTAGCTTTTTCTTAAAGCATAGTTACTGTTTCTGTTTCTCTGGCTGATAGAGCATTGGCCAATCAATGCAGAGTTTTTTCTAACTCCTCTTGAGCATCAGATCGTCTCAGCTAAAAGGCCAATTTTTCCTGCCACAAACAGCACTCAAAACAATATACCTACATCTGCAGGAAGATTTTGGCTTATGATTTCTATGCCACTGTTTTGGAATTCTACAAATACACAAAAGATACACCTTCTTTCCTAACCCTAACTTACAATTGAAAATAGTTTATTGCTAAGTCCTTTAAATAGGGTAATAAAAGTCTCTTAAAAAAGGTGAAAAGTACTGATGCTGGGTTTTTGACTTAAGCTCCATGTGAGGATCTGTTAGCATAGTAATGGTGACTGGTTTCAGTAGTGCAGGAAAATACAGATTTTTTTTTTCCCCTGTGTGAAGGAAGAAACAGTTGGCCAGATCCCAGGAGCTAATAGGAGAGAGAACTGAACAGCAGAGCATTTCAGAAGGAGACATTCCATGAGTACCACTGAAATGACTCAAACTGTCATTAACGATCCCTGCTATCCCCAAACACAGGTGCATGTGCCTGTGGGAATGAAACGAGTATCAAATTGCAAACTGAGTCACTCGACAAGCTTGTTTTACCCTTCCAATTATGCAAGCAAGTTTGTGACTCAGCATCTGCCCAGGTTTGTTCTCCGCTGACACGACAAATCAGTTCTGCAGCTGAGTCAGTCAGAGCAGCCCTTTTCACAGTGATGAATCCAGCAGGCAGCCACGGTATGGAAAAGACCGTGGAGCCTTTATTCTGTGTGCAGGTACCTATGTGAGATAGAATAAATGCATTTTAAAGGAGAATAATCTTCAGCGCATCTTCACACAAGGAACTAATTAAATGGGGGAGAGAAAGATGTCACGGGATTACACCGATCAGCTTTCATGGTCCTCTAACTAAAAGAGATTAGATTTTCTTTCCGATAGCGTTTTCTGTTGCTACTGTTGTGTGTTCATCCCTTGCTTATTAAAATCATCTGGCAACTTGCTGTAATTGCAATCGTAGTTGAGAATAAATTTCTTTAATTGTCTTTGACTTTTCTTTCAAGGGTGGCAAATAATTTCCTACATTTTCGAGTGTGACAAGGGTGGAGGTGTCACGCCAGTTACAGGCGGTGACAGACTCATGCACACATTGGCACGGGAATCTGCCCCAGCCTGTTCCTGGCATGTCGGCTTTTTTTTTCTGGCACATCTGGGACCAACAATCATCTTTCCTTACCCTTCAGCCTTCATCCTTTTGAGGTGCCAGGTACGCATGAGTGTTGCCAGTGGTCTTAGTGCTCGAAATACCCAACCCCTTGCACCTACTGAGGGAACCCCCGGGCTGCATTTGGAGATGAAAGTGAAGAACCCACTGGGGAGATTGCCCTTCCCTGTCTCTGCCTGTCAGAAATACATCCCATTAGTCCTGTTCAAAACCAGGTATCTTTATACCCATGCCCAGAGGTGAACCTCACCAATAGCCACATTACTTGGCATTATCATAATCCCACTGTGAGGCACCACTGGGTGAACGGTGGTATGAACACAGCAGGAGAACGCCTTAGCCAAGGGATGCTCATCATTAAGTTACACAAGGTTCAGAAAGATAGGGAGAAGGGAACAGAGAGTTACGGTTTGCAAGTGTTTTAATTTCATGCTGAAGGCTATTCACAGCTATATGTGAATACCAAATTGTCTATTCTTCACAACAGCTATTCTGAGAGACGCATCAGCTGTGCTCCACACCATCTGCGCACATCCTGTGGGGCTCCAGATCGCAACCCCAGTGCCGTTTTCATAATGACTGGTGCTTTTCTTAAAGCCTCTGTGCCTGCAACCATTTGAGCATGTGAACATTTCAGCTTTCATTTTCTAAACTAAGTACCTTCAAACATATACATTTAAAAAAATTACAAATAAATATTTTCAAACATTTATGGAGAAAAGCAAATGCAAACTGAGGGAAATACGGAATCTCAAAATGCAAAAAAGAAAAAAAAAAAGGCAAACAATTTATGTTACTTAAAAACAATGGCAAAGAAGAGTCACCATTTTAAAAGCCCACTTAAAAATTTCCAGGTTCAGGTGGTTTCTGAGTGCCTGGGTTTGACAATACTTTTCCAGCAGTTTTTTGGATTTTGCCCAGTTCAAGGTTTCTCAGTCTGCATGGTGCTGAGGAGGCGGGGAGAAATATTACAAGCTCAAGCAGATAACATCTTTCTGCTGTACTCCTTGCATATATTTGCTTTCCAAAATCAACAATTCCATTTCAAACTTTCAAATCACATTCCAAAACGCATAGATGGGATGGCTATCACCATACATTACTAACATTGTCCAATCCCGGCTATAAAGCCACTTGCTTCCAGTGGCTTATTCCTTGTCAATTCTCAACACTCTGGGTTTACTTTTTTATTTTGAGGATCTAGTGAATTAAACGATTTTCAGCTTGTGACAAACAAGACATTCCCAAGAATGAAACCAGCAAGCAAGACAACATTTATCTTGAGTTATCAAGAGCTGTGCTTTGAACACACACACACACACACACACACACACACACTTCTCTATGATGCTTGGTGTTGGGAATTATTATGTGCTTTCTGCCTTAAATGTAATAAACAACAATACTTTGATAAAGCCAAAAGTGAGATACCCTGCATAGCCTTATTAGTGAAAGCTTTACTTTTACAGCAAATGCAAGAGGCTTATGTACATTTCTTATTTCAAATGAGGAAGTTCCCAACCCAAGCTGAAAAACAAGCGGTTAACTGGCAGTTACTGGTTTGCCTTTTCCCAGAGATGCACAGAAGGAACAGTTATGTGCTTCCTTCTGTAATGATGGTAGTTTCCTGAACATCCGTTGCTGCCCCCTCTCTCTTTTGCTGTCTGCCTCACGAGCAATCCACAGCCTGAAATTTCATAACATGAATTAGTACAACACGCACCAAATAGAGGAGCTGATGACTCCCCGATACCAGTGGCTCCCTGCTTCTCCTGCTGTTATTTTTTTCTTATATGAACTGACTCGCTGTGCGTTAGCAGATGAGTTGTGCCCTTGTGCAGAATTCAGACAATAGATTTTTGTCGAGATAAGGATGATGACCCCAATGTCCTCTGTGCTTACTGCAGAGCGGGAGGTGAAACGATGAATACTTGTGCACGCGCGTGTAGGGGGGGGGAGACGGAGGGGGAAAAGGCTGGTTACAGGTAGGCTTCCTTGTACAGAACATTTTTAAGTACCATTCTGAAGAAATCAGTATTTTTAAAACATGATACTTATGCGGCAGATAAAAAAAGAAACAGCTGCTTTAAGCAGCTTCAAGAGTCAGACTTAAAAAAAGGAAAGTCACCTCCTCTGTCCTTACTCTTCCCTGCACATAGAAAGAAGACAGAGATATGATATACAGAGCTACTCAATGGTCAAATCAATTTCTCCTAATTGAAGCTCGTGTACATTTCTGATATCTTCTCTAGGGTCTACTTAAAGAGGTATCTTTCACCACTGCTATTTTTGTATAGCTTATTGAACACAATTAATAGCTGTATTAGCTGCGACAGTTTATCTGGGGTGAAAGAAGGAAAAACACCCACAGAAAAGTGTGGGCAGAATACAGCTGCATCTGGGATAGTCCTGTAGTCTTCCCCAGTTTTTTTGCGTTCGTTTACTATTATTACTTCATTATATTTCAAAATGCATGACAAGAACAAACCTTTCCCATTACAAAAATGTATGTGGACACAAGCAATTTCAATTCACCTGGCAGACTATCATTAGCTCTATTTTTAGCCTGAAGCGGTAACTAATCACATTAGTGGAGGGGCTTTTATTTTCAAAGTGATGGCTTTGGAATAGAGAACTTCCCTCTAAAGAGCCGCGCTCTTGGTAGAGGTGCTCCGTGCTCCGTCTTCTCCCTCTGCACCACATTTCTCAGATCATGGCATTATTTCAGAGTCTCATCTGTGAGCGCTGTGCTAGTGACCCCTGCTGTGGCTCTACTGTTAGGGTGCTCCAACACCACGCTAGGAAGTTCTCAATGGTCTCTAAATTAAGCTAATTAGATTGCGGTACACACCTAAGGCTATTATTCAAACGTGTACAGAAGAAGGAGTAGTGCGTCATGGTACTATTCACGAGCAAGCGATGGAGTATGAAGCTACTAGACCAAATCTGTGCCCTCCATAAGCTGCTCCTCCCAAGGGACGGTTAGTGCAGGTCACAGATCTACTCAGTTTGATAGAGAAGGGTCTAACATGGGGGCAATTAACCTCATCAGGACCTTTAGGTTTTCACTCTGCCATCACACAACAAAAGCGTGCTCTAGAATACGTTATTTTAGAATCGCTTGAGGGAGCTTTAATAAAGCTTAGTGCATAACTCTGGCGGTATACGATGCAATGAAAACCAAACAAAAATATCCTAAAAATGTTGAAACTGACATTAAAAAGAGTTCATGATTTTCAGTCCAACATTTCATTTCCAGCAAGCTGCAAATCACTCAGTACAACAGCCTCCTGTCCCAAGGTTTGATACACCATAACACATCAAAGCCCCATACTGCAAAACACTACCTGATACTAAATAATGCCTGTCCTGATCCTCAGGCCAAGATAATTTTTCAGCAGTGAACTTCTCCAGTTGCAGTCCGATTTAAAATAATACGATTCCCTTTTCCAGACAGGGAATCGATACACAACAGCTGGAAGTGTATGCTTTCAATGGTAGGACACACAGTATTGTTTCTTTTCCTATTTTTTATTCCACATTTTTATTCCAGCTTTGGCAAAGAATCAGCAGCACAATCCTAAAAGAAGCCTTCAGATATTTGAGTATTTACACACTATAAAATCAAAGCAATATCAAAACATAGTTTCTAGCAGTCGGTCTAGAGAAAAAAAAAACTTTTTTTAAGTTTAAAGCTTAACCATGCTTGCAGGAGCTGTATTTCCTCCGTCTCAGAAGCAGCCCCAAAAGGCTACAGGCTGTTGCAGTGTGAAGGAATATTCCTACACTGGAGCAAAATCCCAATTCTAACTGCAAGGAAAAGAAATTAGAGGAGCTTACGCAAAACAAGTTGGAGAAAGATACTTGCTTATGAAAACTGGTTTTCACAGGACCTCTGAGAAAAGCAGTAAAAAGATCTTCCATCTGGTACGGGGCCAAGGGCTTCCGTAAGAGCTTCCTGAGGCTGTTAATGTTGGTAGGCTGGTAACAGCATTTGAGAACCTGCAAACATTACAAAAAGGCTTTCGCAGTGTATGTGATGACACAGCAAATCTGAGGAACAAAAAAAGACCATGCAATTAAATAAAAGTAATTTTTGCGGCCTACTAAAAATGCTAAGTGGTAATGTGACCTCTGCAAATAATGATTTAAGAACGTTGTTACAGTAGAAGCAACATATTTCTAAAGAAAATGCAAACTTTTAACAAAAAAGGTAATTTCTCACATAAAGACCTGAATTTCTTAAAAAATTTTTCATTTCTAGCACCATTCTTTCTAGGCTAATGCAATCTCGAGCATTTTTTTTTCTGGCTCTGAAATTGTATTTGCAGGAGAAATCAATATGGTGAAGAACAGAGGAATTTCTGAAAAAAAAAAAAATACGGCATGCCTCTCCATTTTATCATCTTTCTGGGTGTGTATTGGGTTTGTCTATTAAAATAGTTGCATCCCCTTGTTTGTGAGGTATTTATGTCTTCACCCTTCTACCTGAAGAGTCAGTAGGAAATGAAAAAACTCGTTTATATCTTGCAGTCGACTGCCACCGTCACTCTGTCGGTCTACCTGCCTCCTCTACCCTCTTCATTTTGGAGGAGCAGCCAACTCCCGTTTTATGGAAGAAGCTTCTGCAGGTCCAACCCTGACATCCAGTGGCCGCTGCCGTTCATGACCTGCTCCTGGCGTCTCGACCATTCGAATCTTGGCTTTAATCATAGAATCATAGAATCATAGGGTTGGAAGGGACCTCTGGAGATCATCTAGTCCAACCCCCCTGCCAGAGCAGGGTCACCTTAGAGCAGGTTGCACAGGAACGCGTCCAGGCGGGTTTTGAATGTCTCCAGAGATGGAGACTCCACCACCTCTCTGGGCAGCCCGTTCCAGTGCTCTGCCACTCTCAAAGGAAAGAAGTTCCTCCTCGTGTTGAGATGGAACTTCCTACACTCAAGTTTGTACCCATTACCTCTTGTCCTATTGCCGGGCACCATTGAAAAGAGCCTGGCCCCATCCTCCTGACACCCACCCTTTAAGTATTTGTACACATTAATTAGGTCACCCCTCAGCCGTCTCTTTTCCAGACTAAACAGACCCAAATCTCCAAATACATTATTTCAGGATTTAAATCAACACATTTAAGTGATTTCCGTAAGTAAGCATCGGTTGTTTCAGACACTAATTATTTATCAACGTGACTTCAGAGACTAAGACAAATATAAAATATTTTTATAATTATATTTAATGGTATTCAGTACAAAAACCTTGAAATATCCCAGAATGCTAAATTATCGAGGAATCCTAATCACACAAGCGTATTACCACTCAGTGATAATTCTCTCTCTATAAAATCTACATCCGTGCATGCATGCGCATTTACACCCTCTCCCTCCCCCCAGTCACTTAGTATTCCTAAACTTTAAATGAAAGTGCCCAAGTGCAGCCATCCATTTTACAAGAAAACCAATGCCCAACAACAGATTTTATTTTTGCGTGGAAATGGAGATAAAGTGAATAAAATTGAATGTAATTCTTCAAAGCTAGCAGCTGAAACGTATTCTCCAGGTGAAATTTGAAGTTAGGTAATTACTTGTAAATATTTGTTATTCGGCTGTTGGCTGGTAATTTTACTATTTTTTCTTCCTAGTATTGGTAAGCTTGTCTTCCACTCTCAGCAGAATTTTTTTTTTTTTTTGATCAAAGCCAATATACAGTGAAGTTTTTGTACATCTCTTCACAGAGTTCTGGATGCCTGAATGCAGTGTTTTAATCTGGCCCACTATCAAGCTTGCTGAAAATTTCAGGTTTACACTTCCCTTTCAGGGTGTTTTTTTGAACTAGAACGCTAACACCTGTTTGGTTTAATGCAACTATTACTCCTAGAAACTCCTGCGACAGCTGCAAGAGATGAATAAGCTTCTGGGCATCTTTTCTATTCTGAAAACTGATTGATTATTTTAATCAATAAATCTCCTGTTTTAGAGTTTCCAAGATGATAATTTGAGAACACCTCTGAGATCAGCCCTATGTGTCACTGTGTTGGCACTGAACATCTATCGAAAGTTAGCGCCCTTCATACCGTCCTGCTCTTCATAAAGATACCATTTAAAAAAGAAATGACAGCTTTCCCATGTTCAGAATATCTCTTTCTTTGTCTTTCTATATACCAGCATATACAGACACTCCTGAGGAGTTGTGTTGGTTTGTTTTTTTCTCTCTTGATCTCTCTGGAAGTAACCACAGAATGCAATTGCTGTATCCAGCTGTGTAAACTGCTTCCTGCTAAGTAAGCCTTGATAACAATGACTCAACAGATCCTCGTAAAAATAATAACATAAAAAAAACTATAGTCTTCATTTAGTTCTTTGCACCAAAGGGTAAGGAAACTTCAGGACATTGTTTTGACATTGCTTTCTGTGGCCTTGGTTTTAGAAGATGCTTGGTTTTAAGTAAGGGGCTTAGAATCAGCCGGGTTTTCACAGAATATTTCTGCGGATTTCTTTTGACTACAGGGTGTTTACAAGGCCAGGAAGAAATAGATCAGTGTCCTATTGGAAAACTTCTGGCGATGTGTCCTTCCTATTTTAAAACAAGTAATTAAAAACACTACCATCATATGAAAGCATGAATCATTTCACGTATTTTAAACTTAACATTATGTAAGCTCTTGAAGAGAGCTGGAGAAGAAAGACCACTTATGTGGCGGATGATAAAATTTATCTCAAGCTCCATTTTGACCGAAGAAGATAGGCAATGCAATTTACGACTTCTGTGGGGTTTGTATCTGCTTGTGAGTTTAACATTCAAGTAAAAATACTACCTGCACTGTCAAAAAAATCTTTTTCAACAGTAATACTTAGCTTTTGCTTAAAATCCCTTGACCCTGCTCAGCTGCAAAGCCTGTCTGGGGAGAAGTAACTAAGGAGCCTTACCAAGGAACAAGGATGGGACCTACAGTAGTTTCCCTCAGCTGCATGTAACAGGCCAAACTTCGCCAAACTACATATTTTGGGAGGACCTGCAAATCACAGAATGGTAGGGTTGGAAGGGACCTGTGGAGATCATCTAGTCCAACCCTCCTGCCAGAGCAGGGTCACCTACAGCAGGTTGCACAGGAACGCGTCCAGGCGGGTTTCGAATGTCTCCAGAGATGGAGACTCCACCACCTCTCTGGGCAGCCTGTTCCAGTGCTCTGCCACCCTCAAAGTAAAGAAGTTCCTCCTCATGTTGAGATGGAACTTCCTGTGTTCGTTTGTGCCTGTTGCCCCTTGTCCTGTCACTGGGCACCACTGAAAAGCAAAATGCTGTGCACTTTTGTAGCCTTTCTCTTTACGGACTTATTGTACGAGAGCCCCCCCCAGAACGCGCTGCCTTGCCCTCTAGGCGAGCCAAGGGCTAAGGAAAAGGAATGTTTTGGGTTGCTCTGGGCACCTTCTGGCTGTTTTCCTGGCAGCTTTTTCTTTTTCCAGAGCCAGACTCCCTCCGTCGCCTGTTAAGGGAGGCAAAAATGAGATGCTGTTTATACAC
>VYZM01005888.1:41279-67466 GCA_013398915.1 Dromas ardeola
TTTCTTTTTTCTTTTAAAATATCCGTTCCGAGCCGACCGCGGAGCAGTAAATAACAGCTGCCGGCCCGAGGGCCGGGGGGGGAGGGCGGTTGCTGCGTCCCCGTCAGACGGCCGGAAAAGGTCCTTGGCCTGAGGGGACGGCAGGTCACTTCCGCTCGCCATTTCGCTCCGCGCTTGCCGGCCGCCGCCATGACGGACCGCTACACCATCCACAGCCAGTTGGAGCACCTGCAGTCCAAGTACATCGGGACGGGCCACGCCGACACCACCAAGTGGGAGTGGCTGGTGAACCAGCACCGGGACTCGTACTGCTCCTACATGGGCCACTTCGACCTCCTCAACTACTTCGCCATCGCCGAGAACGAGAGCAAGGCGCGCGTCCGCTTCAACCTCATGGAGAAGATGCTGCAGCCCTGCGGGCCGCCCGCCGACAAGCCCGACGAGTCCTAGCCCGCCCCGCCCGCCTGGGCTCCCCTGAGGGCGACTGCCTGCCTGCCGGCCGAGCCCGGCGCCGCTGGGCTGCCCCTGCGGCCGCGGGAAGGCCCGAGGAGCCGCCTCAGCGGGCCCGGGGAGCGCTGGCGTCTGCGGCCCGCCGTCCTCCTGGTCCCTCTGCTTCCCTCCTGTGGTGTTCCCTCGAAGGACTCTGACGAAGAAAGGCTTGTAAAATGCCAGCTTCTGGACAGCTTCGACTCTTTTAACTGTACAGTCGTTCGGATTCTTTAGGATGAGGAATAATAAAACTTTCTGGGTGTTTGTAATGTTTTGTTTGGTAGTCTGCTCTCGAGAGCCCTTTATTCTAAAAGGAGTGCAGATCACTCAATATTAAGCGTTTCGATGCAACCATCCGAAGTGCAAGTCTCGGATACTGTACAGGAAGCATTTTGCCCGCCGGGCTGATGGGTGCTTGCTTACCAAAACTCTGTTTTGAGGAGAGAGGAAGTTTCATGACACTCAAAGGGTTTGATTTGTTGTTAGCATTTATTTTGTGGGGTGATTTGTGGTACAGCGTAAGTCAATTGCTGTAGTGCTTTAAAACTTAAAAATGGCTTTTCTTTAAATACCATTTTCTTACCTCATCATCATCTTGCCTGTACTTTGAATTTTCCAAACCTTGATTCTCTGTAATCCAACTTAGCTACATTTTTTTTTTTACTAATGCTTTCTAGTCATCTAGTGAGTAAACTTTTTTTCTATGTTATGCTAAACGAGTGTATTGTGGGGTTAGGCATTTAATATGGAGTAGGTGATGCAGAGACTTGGGGAAAGCTAAATCATTTCGCCAGATGACTTCTCCAGATTTTTCTTCCCAAGAGGAACGTAAGGATAACTCACTACTACTTTGAAGTAAAATGCCTTGGGGTGACACAATGTTAGATCAGACTGCAGACTGAACTGATGTTGATTTTGATTTGTCACTTAAAATAGGCTTTTCAGTTGTTATAGTAAAAGTAAATTTTTGAGTTCTAATGATGGGAAGACCTCAAAGTAAAACTTAAAGATAGGTTGCTTGGAGAAATTCAGTGCTGTCATTTCTGACGTGGAGCATTGTAACTGTGGGTGGGTTTTTTTATTGTGGGTTGTGTTTGGTTTTTTTTTTACATTGGGTAGGAAAATTCAGTGTTTTCTGATCCTGTTAAGACTATGCAAGCTTACCAATGTTTTTTTTCTTAAATCAGTGATCTCAAAACTTTTGAATGATAAACTTCTCACACTCTGTTGGGTTTTATAAAACTAAGATGTTTGTAATACTGTAATAAAGTAAGAAGCAGCATGCAAGCTCTTGAGGCCACGTTCAAGTCAGTATGTCCACCTTCTGAAGAATTCAGAGATGGCATTTTTCTAGTTTTTTTGCACGTGCTAAGATGAGGGCGCGGGTGAAGTGGTCCTAAATAAATTTTACCTGCAAGTTTTGTGTGGAACAACTCAAGTTTCTCACTTTTCGTGCAAGCTGGAGCAGGTGGTTTGAAGAGCGTCTGCTCCTCACATACTGAGGAACGTGGCGGAAAGATTTTCCTTAACCGAGTGCAGGCACTTATGAGTAGACATGCAATGCAGTCTTAATTCAGCAAGGTTACTGTTACTCTTAATAAAAGTCTGTTCTGTGACCAAATCTTAGGAACTTGCCTTTTCCCTATGCGAGCAGGCAACGTGTTTAGTGAAAAAGGGTGGCATGGGCGAGTCCCACAGGGAAAGCCTGTTTCTCTTGCCTTACGTGCACCATAGCTACTCTGTCCAGAGAGAAGAAAGAACAGAAGCAGCAATTACTTAATTGCATCACCCCACGAGTAGTTCCATAAGCCATCTTGTCTGTTGGCTGTGACTCGGGAACTGGAAGAGCTGGAGTGAGAATACAGGTGCTTTTGTAATGGGTTGGAAACTGAACTTGCAATGTTTTGTGAAGACAAGTCTTGAATCTCTTACATGGAAGGAAAAAGCAGGAACTGCAACTTAATCTGCTTATGCATAAATTGGAATTTAAAACACATTTCGAGGGAGGTTTGTTTGAGTATAAACTGCTAACAGTTAGCTCTGTCCGTGGGTATTCTTGATACTCAATATATTTTAAAATATGAGCAACAAATACATGATACATAAGTAAGGATTAATGCCCCCTTGCAGGGCAACTCTTTGTTACAAAGGCCAAACAGCCTTCAGGGACAAATCAAGAGTTATGCGGTGGGTGAACTTGCTGGTTCTGCTGGGTGTACTCACTGGAGTCCCAGTTAAGCACATGTCTGTTTTAGTGTGATTGGAAAATGTTTTTAGAGTGTCCATACTAAGTAATGATCGTGAAACATTGCAAACATTTTCTTAAGAAATAGAGAAAACCAAAGGAAGTCAGAGTTCCTAATAATTCAAGATAAACTTGAAGAGAATTGGGAGACGCTGAAGAGTGTTTTTCTGGACTATGGTATTTTTCCTAAATGCCAAAGTATATTTAGAACCAATGAAGGCAGTGAGCTCTTTCACATTTTAGTATTGGAAAGGGTAAAGCATCCTAAGAATAGAGATAGTTACGTGTGCTACTGGGATGCATCTGTTTTTTACCTCTGTTCTGATTGAAAGATGAAGTATGAGGTGAAAGGAGAAAGGTTTGCATCTGGTGCCTTAGTTATAAATGATTCAAGAGGAGAACCAAGCTTGACTTTTACAGAAAAAGCATGCAAAGCTTCTTGCCGAGATGGTTTATTTTACTTACAAATCGGTTATGCTTGATCCAGAAAATAATTGCTGTAGAAGTGCACTACCACCTTCATTTTTAATGATGTTTGTTACCATACTCTTGGTAATGTGGCTATCTTTTCCCCCAGGTAGCGTAAGTCTGAGGTTTACTACTTATTTTATAAATTAAGAAATCCTGGCATTTTACTCAATTTGTATATTCCAGTTACTTTTCATTATAAGTGAGTTTTTCTTTTTTTGCTACACCAGAGGGCAGCAAATGATGCTGCTATGCAACTGAAGGCACAGATAACTATTAGAATTGCACGCTATCTTGAAAGGTTCCTTTGACAAAATAGATGGATGCTTAAAAAAATCGCTACAACTTCCCAATAGGCAGAAATACTTAGGTTTTTCTAATGGGACAGTTCTAAGATTCAAAACATATATTACACCTTTTGTTCACCGTGGGTGAATAGAGCAGTATGGGAGCCCTAGGACACCAACATAGCTCTATAGTTCTGAATACCTTCATTTTTTTAATTTTCGGATTTACCAGAATGATAGCAGTACATTAGTTAACATTTGCACAGTGAAATAATTGCACTAATGAGTTATTTTCCACAAACTGTAAAAGGATCATTTGCATGTATTAAGCATTCATGGATGATAACATTCGTAGTCTGTTTTAGCATCAGGATTTTACTTCAGCACATCAGATAATTCCTTTTTAAAGCTGAGCTATATTAAGCTCACTGGTATCCGAAGTTTCCGAATCCCCGTCAGAGGTCTGGTGCTGTGCTGTTGCACCACGAATTCCATAGATTTTCTAAAGCAAAATGAAAAAAAAAAAAAACCAACCCAAAAAACAAAGCCAAAAGACCTATTATTTTGTTTCATAGTACACAAAGGGGTCTTAAATGTGCACTTACAGCTTCATTAGTTGTTTCTCAGTCGTTAACATTTAATCATGCAATATTTCATTTTAGTACTATTATTATAATACATTTATAAATCTATGCTCTTGTGGCTAACTAAAAATGCATGCTTACCACTGCCTCGAGGCTAGCTTTGTTGCCCAGAAGAACTTAAATGCATTTAAAACGGATTAAACTGTGGCACATTTCAGTAAGTTAGACATCCGTGTTTGGAAATTCCGTTAATGTTCCCTTATCCCTTGTCTATTTGTTGTTCTCCTCCTATATTCTTCCTTTTCTTAATTTCCATCAGATTTGATTTGACAAAGACCTTATGAATATAATACAGTACAGTGTATTCCTTGGTGCCCTTTGAAACGGAGCCGCCGCTCTATGATGAAGAAATGTGTCAGGATGCTCACATCGCTGAATGGTTCTGACTGCTCTAAAAATGCAGCTATAATAAGGTTTTTCTTGGGTTCAGAACTGTAACCTTTTGCTTTCTCATTTTCACGCCAGCTTGATTTTTATTGCAGTAGCACACAAAATATGCTGAACATCCCCCCCCCCTAATGCATAGCAGAACACTCGAACACTCTCTGCCACAAGTAGCTTATAACTGGAATTTGTTTTGAAACCCACCTCAAACAGCTGGAACAGTCCACATCAGATATGTCTCCTCAGACTCCTTGGTTTTTGTGAAAAAGAAATTTATTCCAAAGAATTGATACTCTGATCATGGATGAATGACAGTTCAAACTTCATATAAGTTGCAAAAAAAAAAAAANTAACTGGAATTTGTTTTGAAACCCACCTCAAACAGCTGGAACAGTCCACATCAGATATGTCTCCTCAGACTCCTTGGTTTTTGTGAAAAAGAAATTTATTCCAAAGAATTGATACTCTGATCATGGATGAATGACAGTTCAAACTTCATATAAGTTGCAAAAAAAAAAAAATAAAAATATTCCATTTAACCAAGGCATAGTTGGCCCGTGTTTTCTTCTGCAGCACAGCTGGCTTAGAAGTTCTTCACAGCCTGATGCCTCCTGGGTAATGCTCGTGTAGGTGCTTGTGGGGCTGCAATGTAAATCACATCGCTGAAATGGTGTTAAGATTAAACTTGCAAAGTTAGGATTTGTAAACGTGCTACAAAGACATGAGTTTTTGTTTAATGTCTCACTGCTCTCGTCAGGTTTATGGCTTGACCACACACAGCGCTGGCATAACTGAATAGTGAACTGCTGTGGACAGACTGGGCATAACCAACTGCATGCAAAAAGGGCTTTAAGTTGTTTTTGCTAAGGAAGAAAACCTATCAGGTTTTATATTCTGGGCCAGAAGTTATTATAATCTGTGCAGAAACTATGGGGTAATAACCTGCAGGCTACTGTGTAATTGGGTACACGCGTAGCTAAGTGCACATGCATAAAGCCCGAAAAATCAGACCGCTATAATTAAACATTGATCACAGTGCACAACAGGGCAGACATCACATGGCACAGGCAACCAAGTCTTGCATTTCCTCATGCTTAAGTAGAATGTAAGTATTGTTCTTTTCATATAACATAAAAAAAAAATCTGCTTCCTAGTTTTTTAAAAGGGAAATTAATCCTAGTATTTACCAGCCTAGCAACTTTCCCATCATGCATTAGCAGCTACACTCGATCCTAAAATTTTTCGTATGCGTCACGTACTAAAAATTTATTATTTTGCTTACTCTCTGAGCTACAGAATTAATGGAGAAGCCAAAGGAAATTTGGAGGAGATGGAATGTTTTTGTTAAATATCATTTTCCAAGAACAAATAGTGAACTTTCAACGTCATGTTCGGGACATAGTTAAAATTAGTTCAATTTGAAGCATATTTCTTTACATGCTACCTTTCCAGTCATAGCATGGACCCAGTGTTTAAATAGTCATCTTAATGTTATTCTGATAAAATTTCATGGAGGAACAAGAAACATTAGGAAAATTGTGACTTTAATGGTTACTGTCTTACTAACCGTGCCAGTCCATGTTTGTGGGGGAAGAGAAAGTAATGTGAACAGGGAAAAATCTGATCTATCAAAATTGCTATCTTTCAAGCTGAGCAAAATAAAGCGTACTTTGTTTTGATCTGAAACGGATCAAAGCAGTGGGTAAGGTTATGGGGGCGCTCTCGATGTCTCTCTCATGTCTTTCTAGCGCAGGGCCGGTGACAGTATTACTTTTTAACTGTAAAGAAACAGGGTTTCATGGATTGTGTTGAAGGACATAGCTGCCCTTCAACTGTCCTTCAGCTGTATCACTGCCAAGACAACATTGCATGTAAAACTTTGGGGCCTTGAGATGCTAGTTCTCTGATCTCGGTTTTGATGAACAACCATAACATGAAACTCATCAAACAAGGAAAAAAAGATTGAGGATGTAAGGATATGTCGCACTTGCTCCTTTCTCTTACTTTTGCAAAAAAATTTTCACATTAACGAGTGGCTGAAAGTAGGCTCTTATTCAATCTATGGAGTAGCAAACCCCATGAGAACTAGAGGAAAACATGTTTCTTTAGTATTTCTTTCCTTTTTCTGGTACATCTGTAGAGGCACAGTCTGGTGAAAACCAAAGTAAGCTCTTTTCTGCTATCTTAGCATGATAGCACAAGTTCCTGACACACTCTGTCATTGCAGATAAGGCTGATGGTTAGCCTTGGGCTGAGCTGGGGCTGGTACAGGATTTTCTGAATTTTGCAGCATTCATATTTTATGTCCTAATTGGTATAAGTAAATATTGAAGAAACAAATGTTGCTGATGAATGGAGAATATAAGTAAATATTGAAGAAACAAATTATGCTGATGAATGGAGAATAATAAAGACTTGTGCTTTCTGTTTACTGCTGATGGGGTACTACTAGTACAACTAACATCACACTTGGACATTTTGAGTGGAATGTGTGCAGGTTTCAGTACTTAATATATTAAAAGGCTGAGAGTGCCTTTTGCATTATTAGACCACTGTTTGTGTTGGTTTAAGAGATGACCATAACGAGAACAGCTAAGCTCACTGCTCACCTCCCAGCTGCTCAATGGTGCCTTTGGGGTTGCCCTTCAAAGCGTGGGGCCGGGGGTGGACCCTGCAGTGTATCACTGGGTCGGACCTGGTTGAGCAGGGCCTCCACAGGTTTTCCTGAGAGTGTGGCAGACCCATCCACTGTCTGGGAAAGCATCTTGCGCCCACATCAGAGCTCTGGGACATTGCTAAGGAGCTGCAACAGACCTTCCTACAAGCGGCAGTAAAGCCTGTTTGTTTAAGGAGCTATACGCTGCTTTTCTTTGCTTGTTAAAATATTTTCCCTCTAAGCAATCAGTCCTGAAGCAGCTATTTGCAGGCAAATCTGTGAGCAATTTAACTTGTTGTGCCGCAGAGCTAAGGGCGGTTGTCCTGGGGTGACCCTGGGAAGCTGGAGTGAGCGAGCGCCTTGGCAGACAGCTCCCCCAGCGCTCTGCTTCGTGACTTCATTCCCAGTATTTTTACTGGTTGTTTATGAGGAGGCTTTGAGGGAAGCAGATGATCCATATGCTCATCAAGCAAGCCACAGAAAGCAACTGGGCCTGTGGGATCTCAGTAGCAGCATAGGATGACTCTCTTGGTGGGAAGTCAAGACTTGGGGCAGTGCAGGGCCAAAGCCTGGCCCTGCGAGGCTTTGCTCACTTGCAGGCTGGGACTTACCAACCTGAGCAGGGCACTTGGGTATTCGATCTGCTGGTCATCCAGACCTCAATCTTATCCAGCCATTTTAGATGGAGCTTCCCTTTGAACCACAGAGCGAGCTTCAGGTACTCAGCATCTCTCTGGATCAGGCCTTTAGTTGACTTCTCACCTCTGCTGATGAAGTCTTGTACCTTGCTCTTGAGTCAGGTGAAGGGACAAGAATATATATCCTTTTTTTTTGGAAAAAGCAGATCCATATTGTAGCTGCCTTTACCATAGACTAAACATGGTGAATTCAGATCTTCATCGTCATGGTAGCTTGGTGTGAACTAACTGGTCATCTCCTCACAGTGTCTTACGGACCACAGGTATTATTTTGGTCAGTAAGCAGAGATGAAGCACTCCAAGCTTTGGCACTTTGGCACACTGAAGAACTCATGTTAAGGATAAAATGTTCTCCTCCCTGTGAAACTGTTCCAGATTAGAGGCAATCCCTTCTCTGCTTTCACTTTTCTAGTCTACCATCTGTGCACCGTCCCTGCCTAGGTGCTTTGCAAGCAAAGGAGGAGCCCCAATAGGGCCTTCAGTCTCTTCAGAAGAAATATATATGTGAAACCCTGTGGAAAAGAAGGTCCCCTAGGAAAACTGACAGAATAAGGGCCAGGAACGTCTCTTTCCAGCTGCCTGAAGTTCATACCAGGCTGAGATCTCCAGAGCATGGGCCTCATCCTGCCAAGGGTATCACTCCAAGCTGCTGTTTCTTTCTCAGTTATGAAGCATGATGCAGATGAGACAAGGAAAAGCCAAACTTAAAACTCTGAAAACAAATTGAAGCATCACTCTGCAATACATGCAGCTCACCAGTGAGACTGCAGCACTGGCAGAAAGAAAGTGGTCTGGAGTCCCATAATGTATGAGGACTGTGTTAAGGCATTATCTCTTGGACATGATGCATGTTTACTAGGAAATTAGGAGGTGAGGGGCAGTAGGGTTGAGGGATTACAGTGCTTAATAGTTCTTAGAGAAAGAAATTTCATCCCTCATGCTGCCCTTATGGCAGTTAGCTATAAGTCTTTTGCTGAAAGCTTTTCTCCTCCCCAACTTCTCCAAGGACACTACCAGAAAACCTAACGTCATGAACAAGGAACAGAGCATTTTTCTTGGCAAAGCTGTGCAGAGAACTTCAGGCCTTGTCCACACAAAGAAGATAAAGGAAGATGTGAATGCAAAGCAAAGTGCCTGTTCTTGGCTATCACTCTGTGGGGAAGCTCTTTTCCTGCAATAAAGATATCTTAAACTGAAGATAAGGACTTGGGAACAAGTTACTTGCGGTAAATTAACTGTGAGGACATATCAGCTACTCCACGTCCTTACTTTAGTGTCAAATACAAGGTCTTCTGCCTCTTTCCTTGGAGGTACTTCCCTTGCATCACTCGGGCACCGCATGAAAAAAAAAAAAACAGTGCAGAAAAAACCCCTCAGGCGGCTGCCACAAAGTAGTTAGCTACAGTGTGCTGCAAGTTCAAACTTTTTTTTCCCTTGCTGTAACTCACATGTTTTTCGTGTGAGCCATTTAGGAAACCAACTGCAGTAATTCAGGATAAATCTCTCATGCTGAAGGGTAAGAGTGCCTCGTGAGACCGGGGAGCAACGAATTGCAGAGAACTTACCAGGGCCCTGTGAATGGGTCCCAAAGACACAGGGAATGGCAGCCAAGGCAGCAGGTCAATCCTTGCTTATAGGCATCTCCCATTTCTCCATGGTGGCCAGGTGAGAAGATGGTTCAAGGGACCCAGGGTTACATACCCACAAAATAATAATTCTCTTTGTGCATGTCACAGCTTCATCTGGTTGTTTTGGGGTGCATTTGATAAGTCATATTAAGAGTTTTTATTAGGAAAGCAGTAGCCTCCAGTCACAATCAGAACGTGATGATTTTGTTGTTTGCCAGGCGAGGTGGATCTGTGGGGTGCCTTTGCCTCTGCAGGATGGGGCAGGGGTGCCGTGGGGCGTTTCTGAGGGCACACACCCACCTGCTGCACCCACATGTCCCCACCAGCACTCAGCTTACCCCACCAAGCTGCAGGCACCCACCTGAGGCACCTGAAAGCCAGTGATCAACCCTGTAAATCTTTTGTAATCGTTGGGAAGGGATTCACACCTCGGAGGGCAGCTACAGCCTTTGGTGGCTTGTTCTTTTTGCCTGCTGGCCAAGGGAAAAACTTGCCTCCTGCTGAGCTACCACAGGGTGCATAGGGTGAATTGAAGGAGTAACTGGGTTTTCTACAGTTTTTTCCTTGGTTTGGAGACTATCCTCATGCAGTCTTGTGGCCCTGTTTGCAGGGTTTTTTTTGTTACCTGACAGGGTTTCATCAGAGAGTTGTGTCCCGTCCATGTGAGTGCGTGGGGGGATTAAAGAAAAGGGGCTGTTGCTGCTGCAGTAAAGAAGACAGCATCGCAGCCGAATTCCCAGGGAGCAGAGCCAAAGTGCCACTATTTTCACCCAAACTAGGGAACTAATGAATTTCAGGCCTCTCTGTGACCTCCTTTGCATATCATATTTAATCACTGTGTCCCTGATGTCAATGGGTCAGCACTGAGCTTGGCACTGAGCTTGGCTGTTGGCCCTGGTGTAGCCTCAGCGCAGCCCGCTGCCTCCCCCTCCTTACCCAGTCTTCCGTCGGTCCTTTCTGTCCCATCTTTCCCCTGTAAGCAGCTGGCTGCGCTGTGACACACCACCCACAGCAGTCGCACTACTTCGCTGCTGCTTGACACCGCAGCCATGCAACATTTCTTTCTGGTGCTGATACCTTGGTTTTCTTCTTTTAATGATGTTTGAGGAGAAAAAAAAATAATCTTACTTTGGCAAAGCCCATTAGCCTATGAATAATTGCTCTACTTCGGCCTGTCAGTGAGCAACTGGCTTGTGTCAGCTGCCCAGAAGAATAATCTGGGGAAGGCCGTAGCTCCAAATTAACTCTATCTATACACATTTTGAGATACACTTGCATGAGAACCACAGACCTGGGCTGGAGACCTTCCAGAACTGAATTCTCCCCCGCAGTCGCTGTGGCTAGAGTAAACAGTGAAATGCCATTCATGGAGTTTATAAAAGCAGTCTAGCTGGGGAGCAGTATCTCTGAGCAGCTTTTCCATGGTGCCAGGGTCCAGGCGGTGTTAAACCCACACCCCCGTTGCAAGGCTGGGCACTGGCGTGATGTGCTGTGGCCCATAGTCACCTGCTGACGGGCAGCTTCCCGTGGGGACATGCCTCTCTCGCCACACAGGGCAGCTGGTGGTTTCCTTACTGGTGAGGAGTACAGCTGCAAGGGGAGGAAGGCCGGAGGCTTTGCCAGCTGTGGGTGACCACACCAGCATGCAAAGGGCTGGCTTCTTTTTGGGGACTTTACTAGGTGAACGGTGTACAGCTATAATTGGTTTTTGTGCTTGTGGTGCCCCTGGAGATCATCCCAAATCCTGCAGTCAGGCCCCCAGGAGCGACGTTCGTACTCCACACCAGGCTCCGTATCTATAGCATCATGCAGCATCTGCTTGCCTGTAAGACAGCCCCACGGGGCTATGTCATTCCTGGACGGCAGGAGCATCCTTCAGCTCCCCACAGTGCCCTGACTGCAGTAAAAAAAATCTCATGATGAGCTGACACTTCATGTGTGTATGTGCGTGTGTATTATACACAGGCTGGCCAGCAGTTTAATAACAAATTTCGAGTGCTACCCCTTCCAAGTATCATCTTGGCACACTCCAGATATCTATCTTTCAAACCGAAGGAAGAGTGATTCGTCTTGAAAGTCTGTCTTACGAAGTTGCGGCTTATGAAAACACACTCTTCCCAAGGATGCTGCTTTGTTTATCATTTCACGTTGCGGAGTTGTGTTGTGGATGTCCAGATCCTACGAACAAACCCCTCATCTTGTAAGAACACTGCAACTGCTCCTCAGATGTGCCAGAAACAAGTAGGTGCCAGAAACAAAACTCGAAAAGGGCAGGAATCTGCATCACGGACAACGCGGGAGCTCGAGCACTCTGAAGCAACAGCAGCTCTTGTCCTTCTGTTTTTACCCTGCTTTTCAAACGAGTTGATTTAACATAGTGAGATTGTTGTACCTGCTGGGAACCGTTGTGATTTCTCCTTTGTTGGTCTGTGTACCTGGAGGAGGACCCTGTAACACCCACATCTGCTTAGTTTCAGCTTCAAATCCCTCCTTAAAAATATGTTTAGCTATAGTACTTCCAAAAGACTTGACAGACTTGGGCTGTCTCCCTGTTTCTTCATGCTCTTCCACATCTTTCTAGAGTCATCCCATTCCCCAGCCAGTGGTTAGACCTTTGATGGTTATGGGGCCGGTTTTGATTTGTGTGTGCTCACTGCCACTACTGAGAAGAGACAGAAAACTGCTTAAAATAGCAAGATTAAGTTATTTGGGTAGTTGGTTAGAAGGGCTTTGAGCTATTGGTTCAACAGCGTTACCTGTGTGTCTCTCATCATTCAAACAGTCCCTGCTTCGTACCACCCCGCCACTCAGGAACTCATTTGCCAGTGGGACAGCATTTAATGCACAGAGGTGTGACGAGCTGGGCTGCCACCAGTTGCAGTGGCATTACCAAGTGAGTTACAAAATGATGGCCAAGTCGAGATGTTCAGCTGCCTGTTTGAGCACCTCATCCTGCTGCCCATATCTCTGTGCCATCCATACCTGGTGCTCTGGTTGGGCCTCCACGCTTTGATTACCTACATCTTTGTTGAACAGCATCTAAGGGAGGAAGTTGGTGAGGCAGACTTTGCCAATGAGCTGGGCAACCCCACATCAGCAATATCTGCTGGTCTCTGCACCTATTCCAGTGTGCAGAAAAGAGAAGAAGCGGTTGGCCGTGAGCTACAAAAAACTCTGGGGCTCTGAGGTGTTGCCTGGGAAGCATCCCCTGTCCTCAGAGAAACTTTAACATTTCAACATTTATTTTTGTTCACTTCAATGAAATGAAAAAACAAAATACTGAAAGGTTTTGTGCAACAAAGTATTCCAAACTGTTTTGGTTAGGGATAGCTGAAACGTAAAGTTTATTTTATAATGTGAGAGTTTACACCCAGTGAAGAAAATGGAATCCAACATGAAAAAACCCACTTGAAATAAAACAGTATGATGCCTTTTAAAACCATTTTGTTGACACTTTGATGAAGATCAGTGCATTCTCCTAAAATATTTCAAGTGTAGTTAAGGCATTTTCCAACTTCAATACTATTCTCTTAAAAACTTTTAACTGTTTTTACCTGACCTAGAACGCTGTCTCTTGCTGCAATTAAGCCATTCACCAGGAGGTGGGGCTTAATGTCTTGTAAGTGAACTAGAATTGGAAGATAATTTTTACAACGTCCTTTGGATTTGAGGGCTTGAAATGTGTTTTCTCTCCCCCCTGTTTTACAGAGGAAATCCTTCTGGATCCGCATGACAGCTCCCCAGGCCATAAAACCTCAAACTCGGGAGGCTTAAATGGTCCCAGTCTGTCTGATCCCAGCATAATCTGATTGAGCCAAAATATCATCACGTAAGATGCGTCAAAGTCCAGAATCCTTGTTCCAAGAGCGAGAATGTGACCCTGGAGATGCTACTGACTTTTTTCGGGCAACTAAGGAACGGGAGAGAGAGGAGCGTTCACCTCATGTTTCTGCCCCAGTCCCAGCAGGGACCGAGCACAGCCCCTGGGTACCTGCAGGCCAGAAGCTGGACAGCTTGATTCCTGCGTGGTGAGTCCGGACTGTGTGCTCCGTGCCCCTCTTGGCAATCTTGGTCTCACATAAGCTCCCAAGAAAGCGCTCTCTGGCACCCAAAGCCCTGCTGCCTTGCAGTGGAGAGTGCTTCTGTACCAAGGTGTTAACTCCTCAACTGCAATCATTGACCCATGGTTCTATGATTATGCTGCAGTGGCAGGAAGGCTTTTGGATGGCATGGACCCAAACCCCACAGTGCCTCAGGGTCGAGTGTCTCTGATATTGAACCCGAATGAATTCTCTGCGAGGTGGTGACAGAGCAACAGGGGTGGCTGAGGGTGTCAGCCGTGTTGCTAGGACGATGCACAGCAATGGGCTGCAGCAGAAGGAGCTTTCTCAGTGCTTTCTGCTTAGATACAAAATGTTGCTTAAGTCCACTCTGGGTCATGCCAGGTCATGTTTAGGTAGATAACGGGAAGGAGGCTAGCTCTGGCTAGCTGCTTTATGGATGTGCTCAGGGCTAAGTCTTCATACTGAACAGTACTTTGCCCAAACCACAGCATGTCCTGCAGCTTTCCTCAGCTGTAGTTTGGGAGGAAGGACAGCTGCCTTCCCTGCACAGTGCAGGGAGTGTTTGACTCAGAACAGCCCTTATTCATGGGCCTCTTTTATGGGCCAGAAAGGTGCATTTTGGGTTCAGATATCTTTGGTGCAAGTTCATTTAGATTCTTTTCCTGGAGCACGTGGGTGGGATGAGGCGCTGACACCTCCTCTGTGTGTGAACTTTCTGCTGAAATTGGGTGACCAGAGCAGCTGTTCTCTGCAGTGGCAATTCGAATCGCAGCCACAGAAATGTCTGGTTTGAGTCACACCGAAGTTTCACCTAGATCAGTGTCCTGTAGCAATGGCCAAAGGCTGATGCCTAGGGAAGGGGATAAGAATATAGCAAATGTATAGTGATTGTTCCCTGCAGTACTCGTCCGACCAGCAGTGATTTCCAGCTGAGAAATTTGTTGAACTAGTCATGGTACCTCTACCTTTGATAGTCCTCTTAGAGACTTTGAGTGGTTCCAGTGGGCAGTTTTCTTAACTCCTCTTTGTCCTATAGCTAAGTTCCCACTACCTCAATTTAGAGACACTTTGAAAATTGTTTTGCTTTAGTGGACCCATTGGAAATCACTTCAGAGTTGAATGCAACAGATTCCTTTGTTTAGCCATCTATGTGCTGGCAATAATGATTAGTGAAGATCCAGTACTTTCAGTTTTACACCATCCATCAGTCATTCACTCAAGATGGCAAAACCTAAGAGTGGTGGCCAAAAACTCAACCTATTGAATCAGAATGAGTGGCTCAGTGTCCTCTCATGAAAAAGAAATGAGAAATCATTTTCTGCATATTTTATTTCAAACCAACAGTCTTATCTCCATTTCAATTAGTGTGTGGTTTATTAACACACTAGGTAAGCCCCACTGACTATTCAAAACACTCCTCTCTTTTGCATTCTGAAAAGCGATCAATAGACTCGTAGCAATATTGTCACTTAGCAGAAGTTAACCACAACTAAGAGTGATGTTAACACGGCAAACTCACTTGCTCAGGAAGTTCTTGAGACAAATCTGAAACGCAGTGTTCCTGTCTGGCAGCAGAGGACAAATTAAGCATTTTTCCTAGCTCTTAAAATGTATTTAAATGCCAACATTCTCATGGGGAAAGTTGGTTTCTGAAAAGAATTTGCATCAAAATTATCTTTGTACCCACTTCCCTAGAAAAGAGTTGATTGTCCTTTATTTTCATAACCTCTGTGCCAAGTATCCCAAGTATGAGGAAATACTGAGTTGTGCATCCTACTTGCACCAGCGGTTTCCCTTCAGGCAGCCTCTTCTGCCAGAAAATTGATGCCAGTTCCCCTCGCAGTTCAGTTCGGATGGGGCACTGTCACCCAGCGCAGCCCTGACACGGAGCTGCAGCAGCTACGGACCTTGTTAATTCTGGTGCTGCCAGAGCCCAGCGGAAGTTGGGGTCTTGTTCTTCTGGCTGTTACGCTGCAGGAGAAAAGAGATGAACCCTAACAAGAAGTGCCTACAGGCAGAAAAAGGAAAGACGTACAACAGCCAGGCATTGGAGACTGCTGAGAAATGACCACAATGTTGTGATGGTTTTTCAAAGGTGGGTGCCTGTGGAGGTAATCTACATTACTTGGAAGTATAAAAGTGAAGGGAATTAGTTAAATCTCAACTCCATCCATCTGCATGGATGTTCTCGTTCAAACTGAAGATAACTTAGTTGATGTTACTAAGCCAGTTTCACTTCACAATTTTCATGAAATCCAGTGAATTTTTCTGAGTACCCCAATGTGGACAGGCCATGGTACAATTCCATTTTCCAACCTGGGGCTGGAGGAAGGAAGGATTGAAGGAAGAGGAGTCATTCTGCTTAGACAGGGTCAGAAGCAAGAGAGCTGAGTGCCTTGTTAAAGAGATAAGGCTTGAGCAGAGACCAGTCCTTCTCAGCAATTCGTCACATGCAGAAGTTCTATATGGGAGAAAGCAAGCCAATGTCAAAGGCTGAAGGACGACAGAGGCTGAGAATGATCACTTAGGGAAGGTCTGAAAGGTGAAAAGAGAAGCCTTTGATAAGGTGGAGCCAGGGGGTGCTAGGAAGCAAGTGGGCAAAAATAGAGTTAAGAAAATGATTTAGAGTAATGCTCTGAAGGGAGTGGGTGCAAGAGCAGACAAAACCGGAAAGGAGAAGGGCTGTGAAATTATATGAGAATAAATTACAGAATTTAGAGATGCTGCAGAAGATGAAGAAAACCGAGACATTGAAACAGTCATATCCAGAGGAAGGAGCAAGCGAAAGATGATATACAGGAAAAGGACCGAGGGACTTAGAGGAAGCTGGTGTTCACCTGTCAGGCACAGAGAGCAGTGCTAGAGCAGATATCAACATCGCAGTCAAGCAGACCGGTGACGGAACAGTCCATGTGAAAGGCGAGATCCGTTTCAGCGAGTTTGAAATGTAGACTGCAGCTGCAAGGCAAATCAAGGGAAAAGAGGAAAGATGCCAGTTATCAGATGGGCGCCAGTGTGGAGGTGAGAGTTGGTGAGGGTGTGGTTGGGAGGAAATGATGTAAGGGAAAGTTAAAGTCCAAGGGAGGTCATCCAAGACTTATCATGGGACAGCAACGCCAGGATTGGGCAGGAAGAAGAGTTGGATGAAGTGGCGATGATGGAAAGAGGGTGAGTAAGAGCAGGGAGCATTGGAATTAGTAATAATGAGAAGAAAACCCCCGCAGCTTCCCTCCGCTTTCTCTCCTTGGAGTAGAGGGCTGGACCTCGTTGCTAAGAAAGGTGTGGGAGAGAAAAGGAAGGAGTAAGAGGATCACAGGAAGAAGAAACGGTGAGATGCTATCTGAGGATGAGGGATGAAAGGTAAAAAGGGAGGAAATACGATTAGGCAAAGGAAAACTGAAGGAGGACAAAGCAACAGTTCTGGAGAGGACAGGGTGGTAAGTGCAGTTGGAGAAGACCTTTTAAAAATGCTATTTTGACTCCAGGCTGCTTGCAATTCCTAACAGAAAGGGAGAGAAATGCAGGTGCCTGAGACTCAGGAGGTGTCCCCTGCAGCTGCAGCGTGCTCAAACCTAGCTCTTCCTCTGCCAGGCTGAGCTCCATCTCCCTTTGTGGCACCTGGATCCCGACAGTCCATAATCCACAGTCCCAGGCCAGGTGTCTCAAATAAAAGTACCTTGTCCCTGAAGCAGAGAAAGAACTTCATCAATGCAAAGCTGAGGGGTAAAACACCCTGAATGACACAAACAGCAGAGAAGAGCTTTGCCAGGGTTGCCCTATGCTGTGTTTCCAAACTGGTGCTTCAAGTACGCAGAGCCATCACGCGTTGGAAAAATCTTTCTCCTGAGGCAGCAGCAGCAGAGCTGTGCCCCTCCCAGCGCGGTGGTCTCATGTTCAGTGAAGCATCCCCCTTGTTCCTGGGTCATGGGCAGAGCTGGACCATGTTGGCAGCATCCTCCAGCCTCATCCGGCAGCCACAGCTGTGCCTGGGGGGGGACACGCTGCCCTCCGAGCTGCCCGCCATGCGATCAGCCGGGCAACGCCGTGCCACTTTGGGGCCATCCGTCTGAGCCTACGGGTCCGATGGAGATGGTGACTGCATGTTCAGGGAAACCGTCTCTGGATGACGAGTCCTAAGAGCCAAATACCAGCAGCGCCTGCTGCCGAGGACTGTGGCAGAAACACCCGGCTCTTGTAGGGTGGCAGGCAGGGCGTGGGGCGGGGATCTGGCCTTCCTCATGGCCCTGGTGACAGTCAGACCGTTCATGAAGAAAGCAGGCACAACCCTCTAATGTTTTTGGGGTCGGCTTGTGCAACAGCAGCATTGTTTCCAACCTCCAGGCTGACATGAAGATTTAGGCAATGGGGCTGCTTGGCGGGAGGGCTCTTGCTGAAGAGGAAGGGGAAGCGCAAACATCTCAGTGCTGCAGGAGACTTGCCGGAAGCATGTAAGGAACCAGGGGGGCTCCGGCTAATTGCTGTAGGCAAAATGAGTGGGAGGCAGGAGGCCGTGGCCAGGACCCCCCTTTCAAGCTGGCATTAAATAGCCCACAGTCTGCATGGCTCAGAGTGTTTAGGTCTGAGTGATACTTTGCCTTCATGTTCATCAGGTAGCATGTTGTAAAGTTCTTTGGGAAACCTTAACTTTAAAATATATATAACATCAGTTTTTCTTGCGGGCGGGGAAATCGTATTTTTGGGAAGATCTTTTGACCTCAAAAAGTTCATTTGTTCTTCTTGTCTATCTAATTACCGAAAAGTCATGTCTGGTCAACACTTTTTCAATTATCTGTTTAAGATCTGCAACCACAAATGACTCTAAATATTTTAAGTCTTTGTGAATCACCCTAAAGGTTAGAAAACTTTCATCTTTCTTCCAAATGTCAGCAGATACACCCACAGTTAATTCCAGGTATTAAATAACACAGGTTCAAAGTCTCCTAAGTCTGCAGATCACCATCTGCATTTTACCGTGTTCTCGGGATACTTTTACTGAGGGATAATGTGACCTCAGCGATGTGACTGGCAGCAATTTCATGGGGTCGTGCTGTTTAGCAACTGGAAGGATTAGTCTTGACTAGTGAGATGCCTCTCTGCCTTGTAGCTGACAAAATCAAACACTAGTTTGAAATTCATTGCGCTGGGTGCCTGCCAGAAAATGCGATGCAATGCAGTTTATTTGAATTCCAAGTGCTCTGAGCAGGGCTGAAGCTGGAGTAAACAATATCCCTAAAAAAACACTGTGAGAGCAAAGCAGTTGCAGTCATTAAGGAAAAAGCAACCCCAAGCCATTGATCAATCTTAGTTTTTTTTCTTGACAAATAGAGACATAACAATAGCCTGCTTTTTTAGCAGAAGGACCTCAGAGAAGGAATACGCTCTACTGCTGTAAAAAAGTAGAGGTGCCTCCTCACTCCCGAGTTTCCAGGAATGAGTTTCTTGGAGATGCCTATTGGGAACAGGCTGTCTCTTGCTCCCTGGTGGAGGAGCAGGGGGAGTGTTAGGGAAAATGAGCTTGGACAAAACTCTAAATCAATGGTATTTATATGGGTCCAGGAGACATTTATTAGAGTTGGGAGATGAATCCTCTGAGGCTCTTATCATCACGAAGCACGCCTGATCCTCTCACAATCCCTGTGAGTGCTGAGCCTGGTGAGAGTCCTTTCCTCACAGGACCACAGCTCCCTGTCCTGGTCCCTGTCCCCACCCCCATCCTGGTCACTGTCCCTGGGCGGCAGCACGGGAGCTTCCCTGCAATCACTGCTCTGAGCTGCTGGCTCTGGTGTCAGCAGGCAAAGAGAGGCAGCCGAATAAGGGCAGCCCCTCCTGTGTCCTCAACGCTCCTAATTTCTGGCAGTGCTGTAGTTCCTGCTGGAGTTACGCAGATAAGGAGTTAAGGGGAGGAGGGTGAAAATGGGGGTCTAGAAGTCCTAAACTCTCCATCACGTAGCCAGGCTGCGCTGTAGGGCCTGTCCATGCAACTCAGATGCCCTCTACCCCTTGGAGCTGTGATGAAAATCTGTTTATTTTGGCCAAGTGGCATAGGTCAGGGTTTTGTGTAGAGCCCCAACCTCTGTCTCCGCTTGAGGCTTTTTCCAGTGCTGTATCTTGATGTTACCACAGCTGCAATGTGGACACACAAAAGCCATGCAGGAACTGCAGCTTTGAAACTCTACGTGCCTTTCCTGTTCAGTGATCTTCCATTGTGGGGGGCTCAGTGCAGTGGGGTGAGGCATTTTTTCCTGTTGTAGTAGCAGCCACATTCATGTTTAATTTGGAAGAACCCATGGTAAGAGTGGCCAAGCTGACACACCTTTTGCTAGACTGCTGCTTGCCAAGATGAAGCTTTCAGGACTCAATACTTCTTTGTGAAGTTGAAATGGTCTTGAACATGGTCAGCCAAGGTTGCTTCTCTCATGGTGCCCATCATCAAAGTTCACGTCAGTTATTCTTTCTCCTGGCAGTTCCCAGGGTGTGAACACTGATGTCCAGGCATCACACTGGCAAATGTCCTGTACCTCTGGGGTCTGTGTGCTTCAGGCAGTCAACAGCACCTAGGTTTGACGAGCTTCAGGGCTTGCTTCATTTACCCACCTTGCTTTTCATTGAGTTGTCAGTCCCAGAGCTGGTCTCAGGTTTTGTGACACCATGCCAGAGCACAGGGAACTTGTTCTTGAGGCTTTAAATGTAAACTTTGCAAAGGCTTTCATAAGCAGCACTCGTATTCTGCTATTTTACTGCTGACTGGTTGCAGTGTTGAAAGGTGTCTGGTGAAGCAGCAAAGGCTATGACTCTACGTGGCTGAATTACACCAACACAGTCTCACCAAGAGATGAGGAATGGGGAATCATGGCATCGTATTCTTACACTCACTATTCTGACAAAATCGCGTTGTAGAGTAACACAGTGCTATCTCCATATCCATAAACACTCACAGGAAAAACCTCATCTGCTCTAGAAGCTGAAGCTGTTTAATGGAGAGGAGCAGCAACCTCTTGATGCTACCCACTCTCATCATGTCAGATAATTAGTGTCTATATAGGTAGAGTACTGGAAAGAGAAGACGGAGAATCAGGATTTGGAGGCAGATGCTACCATCGTAGCAATAACCGAGACACTCCTGCTGAGGCAGGCTGATAAAAAAGCGAGAAAAATGACCAAATGAAAGAATCTTAGAATAAGCAGACTAATATAACTAACTTCTGGAGGCGGCAGGCTGGGGTGCCATACCTTCCCAAGGCTGCAACCCCACAAGCCCCCAGCTCCCAGGGCGTTCTCGCTGTAAAACCATCGGCCTGAATGAAGCCATGGTGCTTCCCAACTGCTGTGCTCGCTCTGCTCTGCGTCCTGTGGTCGGCTCAGCCTTCATTGAAGCCCTCCTGGCTGGGTGGCCTGTCCAGCTGCCTCAACAGCCATTTTCATGGGGCTTGCCCTCTGGACCAAGACGTGCTTGCACGGCACGTGCAGGCAGAACTTGGCATCTGCTCGGGGGAGAAAGTTACAGCTTGTGTCATGGCATTTTGTGCCACAGGGCTGGAAACCAAACCGCCCTGCCTCAGCTTTGTGGGAAGGAGGAGCTGCTAAAATGGAGCCCAACAGAAGTAGTGCCAGGCATTTTGCGCCTAAAAGTCACAGAATCATAGAATCCTTTAGTTTGGAAAAGACCCGTAAGATTATCGATCACTGTCATTTTTGTGAGGAGTATGGCAAGGAAAAGATATGGTTTCAGACATAAACAACTCAAGAAGCGAGGAGCGCCAGCTCTACAGCTGCCTGAAAAACCTTAGTTGTTCCTTGTTTGTGCTTAGGCATTCTTTAATGACATAATCTCCTCTTCTTTAGTTTTTGTTTAAATGAGTCTACCAGATGGGCACTGAAGAATTAAGACAGCATTGACATTCATCTGGTAATTTAATTTAACTTAAACAACTTTTCAGTTTCTTCTGACAGTCTTTTTTGAACCTGTATCTCGAAGCTGAATTGGTTAAATATCCCAAATAGCTTCATGAACATGGGCCTGAACCATTTTGTTATTAAAACCATGGAAATCTTTCCTTTGATTTCAGTGGGAGAATTATCAAAGCATATAAACAGACGTAATTAACAATTACGGTAAAGAAACTGCAGACAAGTGGTCACCAGAAGAAGAGGCAAAACTCAGCAAATAAATTATTGATTACAAGTGATTTGCCCATAGCAAGTATATATTCTACCTTGTCTTCTTTTTTAAAAATGAGCATTTACTTGGTGTGATGCAGCTATCTGTGCTTCTACCAACCTGTGCACATGCTCACGCTGAAACAGGACAACCTGCAAGGAAGAGGGGTGGTTGCCAGGTGCTCATAGGAGTTTTACATGGCTGGCAAGCATTTCCTGGCTCTCTTTCAGCCTCTTTTCTCTCTTTTAGTGGCCTCCAATGGAATTGTAGACGTCAACCCAAAAGCATTACATGATTAAAACTGTTTCTGTTCCTCTAGAAGTAAAATAGATGCTTAGGCTTATGCATATAAATAATCCTTGCACTTTGCGCAGGTTTAATGTTAAACAGATGCAAAATGTTTACAGGACAAGGGTCTCAAATCATTTGTTGTGCTGAGCGATGATAGCCATTAGAACAAGTGGTCAGAAACTCCCTTAGCAGTGTTTCGTGCAGCATTCCTACTTTCTTGTGCATAAATAAAGCAAATGTCACTGGATTTTAGTGGAAGGCTGCCATGTTTTCACTTGGATCCAAAGCTGTGATTGCAGCTTGTGTGGAAGCTCGCTCTCTTAGACGTTCGTCACAGGAGATGTGGTTTCGGCTGCTGAGCCATGCCTGTGTGGTAGCCCCTGCTGCCGCATCCATACCTGTGCCGATGCTGGGGCTGAATCCTGCCCGCTTATGCCCAAGTGAGCTGCAGCCAGCGCTCCAGATTGCAGAGGAGAGAAACTCTCTGTACAGAGCCCTTGAGGTTGCCTGTAAATATCTGGGCAATTTGGCTTACCAAAATTCTTCTTTTACATGCCTCTGTCTGGCTGTCTGTCTCTTATAGTTATAAACCTGCCTCTACAAACTGGTGAGATTACCATTTTAGCCCAGAGGCTGCAGCTATCTTTCCTTTGCATTAATGACAAACGTTCTAGAAGTGAAGAGTAAGTTAATTTGCCAAATGCAAACAGGTGTTTCATTAGCTGGTATAATTAGCAGAGCTCAAAAGTGAATGAAAGGAGATGAGGGAAGGAGCTCTGCTAGATTGTGCCAGCTGAAGACCTGCTTCAATGAGGTTTTTTTTAGAAATTCAGCAAGCACACTGCTGGTGTGCTGCATCTTCCCTGCTCAGGGATTATCTAGCGGACAGTGATCATTTGTCTGGCCTCAGCTGGCTTGAAAGAGAAGTATTAGCATAAACAAGAGAGAAAGTATCAGCAATCCCAAATATCCCCTGTCTTGGTTTGAGCTATAATTTAATCAAATGTTACGCTAATGCCAGCTGGGCTAATCACAGAAAATGCCTTTCCTGCAAAAAAACAAATTGCACATTACCATGGGAACAAGTCCATACTCACTGAAACAAGGCATCTTGGTTGATTCCTGAGTTATTCACATTCTCGATGGAATTCTGCCTTTTAAATGAAAAAACCTCTAAGGCCGTGCACGTGCAGGTGAGCAGGGTGGGTAGTTTCATCCAGGCGGGTGGTTGCAGTCCTGCATGTTCAATCCTCTGTCTGCCCTGGATGCACTTGCACCGGGTGAGCTGTGAAGAAACAGCTGGGGGAAACGTAAAACCTTTCAGATTTGTGAACTCTATGAAGATTCACCCTTTCCTATACATCTATATACCATTTTCCCTCCAGCTGGAAATTGCAGTGTTTTGCCCTTTTCAGAGCTATTATTTAAAAAGCAGGGAGTGGGCTTGAGCCTGCTCCTATGGAGGGTCCCCTGCGTTGCCTCTGCCACCCACGACCAGCCTGGGAGATGGAGGGGCATGCTGAGGCTGTGTCTCCTGCCTTGCCCAGGTACCCTTTGCGCCTGAGAGCAGGCTCAGACACCCCTGTCAGGGAGTACTGGCACAGCCACATGGTCCAGTGTCTACATCCACCGCAATTCCCAAATGGCACCGTGTTCAACAATACTTTCCTCCAGAAATGCTCTTGCTACAGATTTTAGGCGGAATTTGGATCTCTGTGATGCTGAGATCCCGGACTCTGATAGAACTTTACACAGTTCTATTTGATAAAACTTTTGACCCAAATATTCAGATCTCTTGGTTTGGGTGGGCTTCCCCCCCGCCAACTGTCATACCTTGTTGGTGGAGTTTACTTTCTCTTGGGAATAGCTGCTTCCCCACATGAGAATTGCATATGTAATTAACTAGTCAGTGTTCAAGTCAGTCCTGGATTCATAATCCAGAAAAAGCCTTTAAAAGTTGCACTCGGGGTGCAAGTGGCATTTAATGTAGAAGGCTTGCTACGCTCAATACTCCACTGCACCACTGCTGCTATCGCACTGCAGGCTCCAACCTTGAGGGGGCCCCTCAGGAAGGGGAAAATCAAAGCTGAAGGTGGGTAACGAAGCAGTGATGCTCAAGCAACAGGGGCAGCATTCAGAGCAATGAGGGGAACAGTGAAAAGTGAGGAGAAAGTTACCAACATTGCTCCTTTCAATGTGGAGACAACAGACTGCAACAGGCAGCAATGTATTGAACATGTAGTATTACAGATGTGCCTCACCTTGAGCTGTCTGAAACCCTGTCAACTAGAGACTCCTTTTTCATATGCTGCTTTGTTTTTAAAAGCCTTTCCCAGGCTACAGCAGTCAGGTTCTGGGAGGAAATATTCCAGGAGTGGTGAAAGAAGCAGTGAAAGACAGTCTACTAGAGACCTCCACAGCTGGGGGCTGGGATGGGTTCCCTTTGCTTGTCACAGCGTGCCTATGCTGTCGCATAATTTGTCTCCTCGCTTCAGTTCTGGGCTATGGTCCCCACTTTGCACATGGCTGCTCAAATCTCAGCCCGATCCCAGGCTCCTGCTTGGGGTGCAGTAATCATCTTGCTCTGAAGCAAAACCCGGTGCAGTTCTGCAGGGGTCTGCCCCATACCCAGTATGGATAAACAGACAGGCACCAGGTTTGGCTTCCCATGCCTCAAAGAGCCCTCCAACACCACCTCCACCGTAACATCACCAGGGTGTGCAGCCCACAGCGTTTTGCTACAAAAATCCCATTCAGCTCACCAGTTAATACTGTCTTCCCCTCATTTGAGACACTGCAAACTGAAGAAAACACACGCGTAACACCCGGGGCCCAAAGGCGATGGCGTGCCCGCTGTTGGCAGCAGAGACACCGCTCCCATGAGCAGGGGGGTCCGAGCAGCTCAGGCAGGAGGGCTGGAGCAGCGAGCTGGGCCAGAGTCCCTGGAGCAGGTACGTCCATCAGCAGAGGTGCAGCCTGAGATTTCGGAGGTGGCTCTGTGTTGGTCACCCACACACTCAGCCACGGGGCTGTGCAGCAGTATGCCAGGACGGGTGTCTGGGCAGAGGCAGGTGCGGAGCTGGTACCTGCCAGATTCCTGTGCAAAGCCTGCCTGTGTTATTTGCCTTCCTTTGAATTGTGCTTTTGCATGTTTGGTCTATTTGGGAGTTTGGGTTTTTTTTTTTTGCCAGAAAATGTGCTGTTTATTTTTCCCAATGCCTTCAGAAACTCTTGTATCTTACCTTTCCCTCCATAGCAGGCAAGAACTGTAATGTCGTCCCCCCTCCCCCCTTTTTTTTTTTGGCTTACTATCTGCAGCAGAGGACCCATTATTGATTGTTGTGAAAATATGGATCTCCTTCAGTGGTGCGGCAAAAAGCAGATGGGGAGGTGGAGGGAACCAGGTAAGTCTGACTGAGAACTCCAATACTGGACTGAAGCAAAAACCCCCAGCCAGATGTGAAGTAGAAGTACAGAAAGAACAAAGGATGACATGAAGAAGGAAAGTCACCAGGTAGAAGTTCTGGACAGTCATTCATATTCCAGCTGCGAGGTGGTGGTGGGGGTACTCCCGAGCCTCCCCCATCCTCTAGCAGGAGAACTGATAGCTACAGCTCCGTGACCGATGTCTCGCTGCCAGGCAGCTGCCGAGGCTGGAGCTCCCGTGGGCAAGGGGAAAGGAGGGCAAACCCAGCGCAGGCAGGGCGGTGCGGGCAGGACCGCCATGCCACTGCGCTCCCCGAGGAGAAGGCTTGGGCAGGAGGTGGTGTCCACTCTGTCACCCACACGCAGGCCCGAGCCCAGCCTCATGCCCAGCCTCGCGTAGCTTCTCGATTGCTTGGGCAGGAGCGGAGGTGCCGGTGGAGGGATGGGAGCAAGGTGGCGGGCAGGCCGTGCCTGCCTGCGCCCGTCCGGGGCTGAATGCCCACCCCGGCTGGGAGGGCGCAGTGCCACGGGGGACGAGACGAAAGGGTGTGTGTGTAACACGCGTGGGGCAGCTGACACTCCCCCGGGTGCAGAGGGACACGCTCTTCTCCCCGAGGAGAAGTTTTCTGAGGGAGCCAGGTGAGCGCAGGCAAGGGGCCGGGGGATGCTGCGGGGACCGACAGCCGGGGCGGGGCGGGGGTGCCGGGACGCGGGCAGGGCCGGGCCCCGCAGGGGGTGCCGCGGGGGGC
>VYZM01005888.1:67993-266300 GCA_013398915.1 Dromas ardeola
AGGGCGCTCCCGGCCAGAAGGGCCGACGGCAACCGAGGGCTGCTTCCCGCTTGCCTCTAGCCCGTGGCTGCCTTATTCCCGCTGGCACCGGGTGCTGGCCCCTTCGTCCCGTCGAGCCCCGCTCCCTCGGTTCACGGCGCTGACACCGGGCAGCCCCCGCGCTGAGCATCTCTTCCGAAAGTCGGGCGAGATCCCTCTTTTTCCTTCGTTCCCGCCGCTGGAGCACTGTGGATCGGACCCTGGATCAGCCCGGGCGAGGCTGGGGCTGCTGTCAGGATTCCCCCGGCGCTCAGCCTCGGCTTTCAGCTGCTCGGGAGGTCGGGTTGCGGGGCGGAGTGGCAGATCTTCCCCGTCCTTTCCCGCCTGGAGGCGGTGTACGTTCACTGCAGCCCCCGCCGCACCGGCGGCACCGCGGGCAGTGCTGCCTCCCGGATCTGCCTCAGCTGGTGCCCGCAAGGTCTTTGCACCAGAGCGCGGCTAGAGGCAGGGTGTAGAGGGACGTGTGGAGGCATTTCCGCACCAGATTTTGGCTGCTGGGGTTACAGTGGCCAGGACGGTACGGGGACACCTGCTCCCTGGCTCTGGATGCAGTGGCTGCCCTATCTCCAGCCCAATGCTGTAGCTACAGTGGAGCCAGTCAAGGATGGTGGCATCTCACCCTGTGGCAACTCAGGGCTGGGCAGGACCTAATGTCACCCATGGCTCCTGCGGCGTTTTGGTGTGCACCTAAGCAAACTGGAAAGATGTGCTTAATCTGGAACAAGGATAAGATCTTCAAGGCTGGTTTGAAGACCCTACACAGCTCTCTGTGGGCTGATGGAGGTGCATGGCTCTCAGGGTGCACAGTCCCCGAATGTGTTTGCAGGAGGCTGAGCGAGCGCAGCTTTGTGGGCAACTGCCCATATATCCACTGCTATCTCTTTCTGTGACGTATTGTGCCTGTCCAGGTTAAGCCTGGGATCACTCTCCTGGAAGTGGGTTTGCAGTAGTGCTGCTTTGCGGCGGTGGGGAATGGAGGGGGAGCGGGGTCTGCTGTCCCTGGGGCTGCCTGCCGGCAAGCGGGAGGAGAGGGAGGGATGGGAGCAGGGGAGTTTGTGTGCTGATAGCATGGGCGACATCCATGGGAAACGTCATAACCTTTGAGGAAAAGTGTTAGCTGTTGTGACAGGCAGGCTTTGCTTCTCTGACTGTGTAACATCTAAAGTGATTCTAGGGGAGTCTGAAGCTTTATGGGTGTTACATACAAAATTTCAGTACAGTCTTTCTTCGTTTGCAGTCCCACACCAATGTGATGTAAACCCAAGCCAATTTCTGAACAAACCCAAATGTCTTGGCATAGCGTTGCAGAGAGCGCTGTGTGCTTCCCAGCTACGGACCTCTGGAGCGCACCAAAACCTGCTGGAGTGGGAACACTGCGCTGTCTACCCCCAGAGGGGCCGTACAGGACTTGGGTGTGGGCTGCATGTGTGTTCCTTCTCCGTGGTGGTGTGCTGGCCACACTGAGTGGGCACCACTTTCCTTTTCCAGCCTAGGGAGTGGTTTATAAGCCACTAAACCCAGACTGTGCCCTGAAGAAGTGTAGTCTCAGGCAGGAGGGCTAGTGGGTGCTGGAGTCCTTTCTCAGGGGTTAAAAGCTATTGCTGAGTGCCTTTGCTGCACTGCTTCCTCATCTTCCAGCCATGTTTGAAATGGTCCCTTCCCGTTCTACTTTCCTCACCTTTCCAGCACGTGCTCTGTCTAGGTGACCTGTCCCAAACTCACTCTGCACTTTGGAACCTTTGCCTAAGTGTTGTGTCTGGGAGGCAGAGTGGCTGCCTGGGCTCAGCGGAGGGGCTCTGACAAACGAAATGAAAGAGCCCTTCATTTTTTGTCTGTGGAAAGAAATAAAAGATTTTTCCCCAGTAAGGGTCTGGCATTGGGCTGGTGCTCTCATTGACTTTCCTTCTCTTTATCAAAATGGAAAGTCAGCATGGAGCCTGTGCCTGGGATTGCTATGTGCAGTCTCTCGGGCCAAGGAAGCGTAAGAGAAGGGTGTTGTGCTGGAGCCAGCTTAGGGACAGATCCCATTTGTGCTTTGCCAAGAGAGATTTTTGTTGCTTGCAGCCAGATCCTGTATGTGGAAGGATGTAGAACACATACTGACAGCGGAAAGCAGCCCTTCTGTAGAAAACCTTCTCAGCTGCTGTTATACAAACAATATCCAAGCACCACCTGTGGCCAGTGGGAGAAATTTGGGAGGAACGTTAGGAAGAGGCTGAGCTCAGAACAAGAGCCTTCCTGACAGCAGCACTAACTCTCATTTTCCCTCCTTGTCTAGACTGTGTGACATAAACAGAGAAAGCAGAAGGATCTCCAAGGGAATTTTCCACTTCATTTAGCCCTAAGGAACGTGTCTTCTCAGTTATTTAGGACAGTGCTGTAATGGTCTTAACTGTATAGCTCTGTACCAGCCTCTGGGTGTGTCAGAGGTATGAAAGCCCTTGTGCGGTCCAAGTCTGTAATTCCAGCTCTTCAGACAGCACATGGACCGAGGTTGGCTGGACATGTGGTTAGGAAGATGCTTTCAGAAAATAGAAGGGGGCTGAATAGATCATGGAGCAAGATAAAGACATGGCGTGCTTTCTCTCTGCCTGCAGAGGGAATGGGATCTTGTCTGTATGATCCAGTGCATTGAGTGAGTATTCATACGCCCAAAAACTATAGCTCTCTCCTCAGACACATTCAGTCATCAGGTAACATGGACGTTTCTCATGCAGGACACTGAAATGGTAAATGTGGCTTCTGAGTCCCAAGATAACTGAGGTTGAACTTCATGTCTGCTGCAAGTTGTCTGTAGCCATCTGCAGGTGGTCCTTATCTTCTGATCAATGAAGCAAAGCAGTATTTTCACCCGGCTCAATTTCTGGTGCTCTTCTAGGACCCACAGTTTCTCCAGCTGGCAGCTATGTCACTGTGTCACCCAGCTCTCTCCATCACTGGGGAAGTGCTCAGGTGTGTGGCTAAGGTGGCATCAGGATGTGCTGGCATCAGGCATTGGGTCTTTTAAGTTTGCACTGCAGCAGTTCAGGTATAACCAGGACTGGAACCTTTTCCTGACCAAAGACCTCCAGAGTGAGCCTGTGTTTGGTAGTCTCAGTGTGATCCCAAATATTCAACAACCTGCAGCCAAACCAGCACCTTTTTAACCAGCACCTTTTTTTTTTTTTTCCTAGTTTTGAAATGTCAGGATCCATTAATGTTGTTTAACTTGAGTTACCTGTCTTCATAAATTAGTATTTCCTAACTCCCCTCCTTGCCTGCTCAAGCGAACCATTGTAAGTAGGTGCATTCATGTATCACGGGAACATTTACCACTTGTTGCGTGTGTGTTTTCTGCTGAGGGGGAGGCGGGAGCGTGGATGTTTAGCTATGCGTCCCATAGACCGGTAACGCACTGAGCAGGTGAAGTGGTCACTTCCAGAGGGAATGGCATAGACATTGATGTGCCTTCCTCTTGGGAAGCCCCATGCTGCTCTTTTCTCCCCGAAGCTGCAGGCGGACTGAGCTCTTGAGCAACCTTGAGAGGGCTCTCCCAGCCCTGCAGCCCCGATCCCTCGGGCACGTACCAGCGCTCCCTCTTCTGCTTTCCCCCCCACCCCAAATCGCCGCTTGTCTTTTCTGTTTTACAGTCCCCTAAAGCAACAGTGGTTTCCCTGGTGTCTTGCACTACAGGATTGCCTTTATTACTTTACGTGCAGTTGAAATTTTATTTGCTTGGAACTATGAGTGTTTTCGTTATTCCCCAAGATGAGAGATCGCTTCACCTCGGCAGCCTGTGCCCCTGCCCAGCATGGGAGAGAGGGATGCACCGCCTGGGTGTGAGGCAGGGAAACACAGAGGGGAGCATCAGGTCTTGAAGCTGGGGAGGCTCCTTCTCTCTGGCTCACAAGGAGCCCAAGTATTTTGCTTCCATGTGGGCTGAGAACATGTATTTTCTCTATATTTGCACTGACGCCATAGCTTCTAAGGCTTATGTCTTCAGGGCAATAAAGGAGTGATGGGTCTCTTGAAGAAAGGGAGGTCGTCTGGAAGATCCTTCGCTATGTGTGAACCAGTATAAAACCTTTGAATTCAGTTTTATGTTTTCATATATGTGTTTGCTATACTGCCTCTTATTCTTCTGCGCTGTTGGCTGCAAAACCTACAGTCTGTGTTGAATGTTCACAAACTGCAGTGCCAAAATAAGCACTGCCAAGATCAAGACAGTGGCTTAAAATGCACAAGATTTAAAAAACCAAGAAATGCTGAGATATTTTGCTTTGCTGTCTGTTCTCTGAGTCTCCGGGACACACGTTTCTAAGCTTTCCTCCACACCCTGGATGTCTTAGAGGGGCAGTGTGGTTTAGTCTGCATGTCCACTGCCTGCCTCTCACCAAAGGGGCACTTAGACTGGTGAGGGGATTTTGCACTGACTCTGTACCTGGTTAGATGGGCTCCTGATGCCCTCATCCCAGCTTTTGCATTTATTCTTGCTTGTGGGCATCAGCAGCATTTGCCTGCAGCACCTCCTTAGTTGGATTCATTTCCTTTGGGGACGTACAAGCACCTGGGAAGTGTCAGGTTTCCCTGGTTCCCCTTTAAACTTCAGACGAGCTTGTAATGAAAAGGAACTTTTTCTGCGGTGGACCACACGGTTGAGTGCTTAACTACTACACTGGTAGCAGACTTAGGAGCAACATCAAACAGCATTTACACGGTGGCTCCTTCATTGTGTGGTCTTGGCTTGCCTGGGGAGATGGGAGATTGTGCTGACAGCTCATGTGCCCCTGGTCCCTAGCAAGGCCTGTGGAGGCTGCTGAGCTCCCTCCGCCTCCTTTGTCCTGGAGGGGATCCTGGTACCCACCTCTCTCCAGACCTCTTGTCCCGTGTCCTGCCCTCCTAAGGCACGTGGCGTCTTGGTTTCTGACACACGATGCTCTGCAGACACCGATTCTTCCTGCCTGGAAGAAGTCCACCTCAGGACTGCTCTCTGGGGTGTAATGTAAGGTCTTCTCTCCTCCTTTGCCCCTCAGAGTTTCTGCAAATGTATGTCCAAACTTCAGCGTGTTTTGTACTGTTCATAGGATTTTCAGGATGGTTAAAATCTGTGTAGGTTATATCGGATGTTTCCCAAGCAGCACTCGCTCTGATCTAACTCGTAACCTCTGACCTGCCGTTAGCTCTTCATAAATGACATCTGTGCCATGGGACGTGGGAGCTCTTCCCATGTGCCGGGTCGGGGTGGGTGCCCTGGCTGTGTCACACCCCCGTGCTGCGGTAAGAGCTGAACGTGCTTCGGTGCTGCTGAAATCGGACTGTGTGTGTTCGGTGCAGGTGCTTGCATTTGTCAGAGTTGGTCTATATTTAAGGCAAATAACCCCAAGGAGTGGAGAAGCAAGGAAAGGTGGAAGAAAGACCCACGTCATGTAGAAATTGTGTGCTCTAAACAGAGAGAAATTGTTAGTTACATCAGATGAAATACCGAAATCCTGTTGTAAGGAAGTCAGTCCAAGCTTCTCCTTGCTGTGGAAGAAGACCTAAAAGGTGCATCCAAATTTAACTATGTATGTATTAGAAAGTGGTCTGGAGAAGTGTGCGTTTTAAATCACCCCTCTTCAGTCAGTAACTTGATCATCAAATCAGCTCTTCATTAAAATGAACAAATTACCCTTTGAGGACTGTGGAGTGTGTTCATATTCCGTTGTTCCAGTGCAGCTATTTCACTATTACTCAGTCATCAACTCCTCTTGGGCATCTTGCAATGGTCCTGGTTCCAGCAAATCTTTCCGACTGTTGTATTCTTCTGGCGTTAAACTGATTATTTTTCCACTGGAGGAGTCAGTCATTCTTAATATATACATCTGCTGTAAAACAAGAGGCAACTCTTCAAATCGTTATTTGTCGTCATGTTTACTGTATAGTTGGCTGCAATATTTTGGCTGAAACTCTTTTTTTTTGGAAAAAGTGCAGAAGTGCTGGAGCTGGAATGTTAGTTTTTCCTTGTCTCTGAAAAGAAGACAAAAATAAGAAAAATGGAATAGTTAGCATAATTTGCTGTGCTATTCTGTAATGAAGTACTTTTTCCCTCCTTTCACAGTGGCATCCTTGGAAGGGCGTATGCAGTGGGAAGGGGTTTAGTTAGTAACAGGCAACAACTACTGAGTTTACCTTAAAACTCCCGCAACAGAAGGTAGCAGATGTGACTGACAAACCATGCTGCCGCGGCTGGTGGCTCGCCATGCCCAGTGACCATCCTAAGCCCTGCCACCTGCCTGGCCAGCCCTCGCAGAGCCCTAGGATGCTCCTGCTGCTGAGGGAGGGGAGCGTGGCAGCAGCATCCCGTGCCCACCCCTGCCGCCCCTCCAGCAGCCTGAGGAATAGCCAGGCCTCGTGTTTTCAGCCTCGGGAAGCCAGCGTTTAGTTTTACCTGTGCTGCTGAGGTCCTTGGGCCAGCTCTGAGAGCACCGCAGCATGCAGGCTGCGGCCAGATAGGTGGAAGGCTGGATTTAGATGCTGTTATTGCTGCTGGGCAGTGTCTTGCTTCACGTGGCAGCCCCGCTGAAATACCCAACGGCGTCAGAATCCAGCCCTGCACAAGCAGTTGAGCTGCGCTTTCGCATAGTCTGAATGCCTTTCCCTTTCATCACCTCTTGAGGCCATGCCGTTTGGTGACATAATTGTGTGGTCTTCAGCGTCGGATGCTTTGCAGATGGCCCCGCACGGAGAGGCTGTAGCAGCGTGAGGCTGACGGTGTCTGGGGACTTGGCAGAAGGCTTGCCGCACTTTGCAGGAGTGGCCGCTCTGGGTTATGTGTTCGCAGCCTTGCTGTCCGTGGCAGCTGAGCTTCGGCCTCAGCTTCTCTCCTAGCGGTGCCATTGGTTTGACGTTTCTGCTCTCCCAAAGTAAATGTATAATAAACAATTTAAGAGCGAATGGCAGTGATGGAAAGGCTCCATCTGGCTCGGCTGGACTGAGACTTCAGCTTGATTTTGGGTTGCGTGTATGTTTAATATATGTATTTGGTACTGTGGCTGAGGTCTTGTTCTTGGGGAGGTGGGCTCGGGATCAGAAAACCTAGTTTCATTCATAGGTCTGAGATCAAAGTGACGTCTCACCTTTCCTGAGCTCCATTGACCCTGTTTTAAAAATGGGTTGAGTGCTTTTTCCATGCTGTGGTGCCAGAGAACTGCCCAACCTAAGCTGCTGTTCTCTTCTACTTGAAACTTTGCAAACAAGAAGTTATGGCTGAAATCTTTTGTGAGATGCTCAGTAACATCTTGGCAGGGTTTTATCAAACCTCAGTAAGAGATTCTTGGGTTTGTACTGTCATCACACATAGTGCAAAGAAGTGAACTGACTGTCCCCCGAGGTGGAGAGGGGTGCGTGGGCTCAAGTTCACAGGCTCAGGACACGGGTTCTGATGCTGTCCCTGCTGTAGATCCCCTTTTGTCTATTGTGTGTTGTGCTGTGATGTGCGATACGCTTACACACAGTTACCTGCTGTGTGAGGTGGCACTCCCTGGCATCAGTGGGCACAGCTGAAGGAAGTACATGCATATTATTTTTCTGGATCAAACCTGCAAACTGATGTGTCTTGGTGTCTGCCTCTCCAATCTGGGGATGTTAATCCAGCTGTGCCACAGCAAGGTGCTTGAGGATAAATTCAGCTTACTGATCAGGTCATGTTTCTCTGGTGAAACAGACTGTGAGCACAGGTGTGGAGAGCCTGAAAATGTAGAGAATCCCAGCTTTCCATTTATTCCCGTCAGTAAACTTCAGAGTCTGCTTGGGACTGTTTAGAAAATGACTTTTAATTCCTGCTTTTGGTTGACTTCTGTGACCTTAGCTTTGGGAGTGAAATGATTTACTATCAGTCTAGATACTTGCTTTATTGTAGGATCTTAGAGCAGCTTTGGTGGTGCTGGAGCCCTGCTTCTGAGACTCAGTCCAAAGCTGTATGTACACAGAGGAGAGGGGGAAAGCTGCACTTGGAGTGTGTGGTTGTCAAGACCTGAGTATCTTTTCCCACCATGATGGCCCACCAAGATGGCCCACCAAGAAAGTAATGCATGGCATCCACACCTTGAAGTGTCTAATGCTTGCAGACACAGATGAAATTGCTCTCTTCCTGAAAAAGCAAACCCAACACAAAAATAAAATAAAACAGAAAAATAAGCTCTTCTGTGACGGCACAGCTACAGTATTGAAGATACAGAAAGTCTAAACCTTAAACAGCAATACTAGCCAGCCACGTTTCTTGTTAGATACATATATTAATGTACTTTTTTGTTTGTGATGCAATGATTGCTTTGCCAGAGCACTGAGTTGCTGTTCTTCGCTCTTGATGGCTACCGTAAGGCAAGATGGTCCTCCGAGGTCTGGAGAGCATGCTTAAATAGGTGTCAGGGGACTGCTCAGCGAGCAGCCGGTGGGGCTTCATGAAAGCCCTTCCCAGTCAGGATCAGAGCTGCTGGGTTTCAGTTGCTGAGTGCAAGGTAATACCTGTTGATTGCCACCAGATGTCCCAGACCGTACGTGCTCCTCAGCTGCCCTCGCAGCAGTGCAGGCCTCAGCGCAGGACGTGCCATGCCCGTGGAAGTGCTGGTTGCCGAGGGCTACACACCTCCGCAGACACGCTCGCTTTTCCCTGCAAAACCCGCTGTTTAAATTACGCTCAGGAAGAGATGATGAGTGGTGTAAGACATCGTGTGGTTCTGCTCGTGTTTGGGACCACGCCGTGCAGGTCGGGCTGGAAACCTGCAGCTGATGATGTGATGTGGGAATGGGAATGAGTGTGAAACCTCGGAGGGGTGGAAATAGATTTCAGACCACCACTTCAGTAAAGTTAAAAGAGAAATGGCTTTGTGTTGGCCTAAGTCGTTCCTCGCGGTGGTGACCGTCCAGCTGTCCCGCGTGGCGCTCGCACAGTGCCATGCAGGAAGGCTGGTGTGGGCACGGCTGCGTCCGCACAGCAGCGCAGTGGGAGCACAACTGGGAGAGGATGGTTTCCACGGTCCCCACTGGGAATGGAGGGAAGCAACCATCCATGTATGCGTCAGGGGGCAGGAGGAAATGAAAGAGAAAAGTATTTTTTCTCTGTTGCCAGCAGGGAGAGGGGAAGGATGTCAGTCCAGTGGAGAGAGCTGAGACAAGAGCTCAGGTAACTGATGGACCTCAGGGTCTGGTGGGGTAAGCGTCAGAGTATCTGATCAGTTGGTGTGGACGTTTCTGAAAGAAAAAGGTGTGCCTTAAGAGAGGGGGGATTCTTTTTAGCATGTTCCCACTATTCTACCTGCTGCAAGTTTTTTCTTAAGACTGGAAAAAGCAGAACAAGCTGCTAATAATTGCAGTAAGGGTGGCAGAAACAGGCCTTATGAATCCAAACATAAGAGCCTCCATAAAATTAGCCACAGGGTTTGCAAGACTATAGGCAATGAGAAAGGAGCCATTTGGGTTTTGCAGCAAGAGGGGCCTCTGGCAAATATATATTTTGAGCTGCTTGTGCTGTATAAATATATATATTTTAAAAAACCCTATTTTTATTATGGTTACAAGCAGTCCTTGTAAAAACTGAGAAAGCAAATAGTGAAACTTTGAAATGTCTGCAGGAGCTTTTGAGTAATTTGGGGCCCCTTTTGTATGGAAGGAAATCACTGTGTTTCAGGAAGTTTTGCTGCTCTAACAAAATGTTTGTGGTTCTGAACGGTAGCAGATGGCCAACCCAGAAGATGGTAGCAAGTTGCTTAAGCTACTTGTAAAGCAGTGCAAATTTCTGTGCCTTGCTAGTAGCAGCTAGCCTTGGTTTTGGGGATCCAAGCTAGGGCTTTCTCTGCTGTCACTGTATGGCTGCTTCCCCAGTGTTGACCATGCAGAACATCCAGATCTAGGCTGCCCATAACTATGTTGAGCAACATCTCCTTGTATGCTGTGCAAGTCTAATTGAAGCACTTGTGATGGTAGAAGATGTTACTGTCATAGAAATAAGGGTTGATTTTCAGCAGGACCTTGCTATAGAGACTGGCCAGTGGTGGTGACGGGATGTTCAGAACTCACAATGAAAGCAGGCAATGACAAGTGGGTGTTTTAGTATTTGAAAACTTCATTGCTTCTCAACAGCAGTGGTGCCAGTTCAGTGTCAGAGGGTCGGAGTCAGAGAGCGTACTATATCAGTACACCATTTTATTCCACCTCTCCTTCCAAATCTTCCACTTCGGGTGTTCAACCAAGGATATGTGAATAACACAAAATAGGAGTCCGTGCACATTGGTAATGGATAGCTCCAGCAGGCTGCTAGCTTTGGCATGTTAAATACTCTGGAAGTCACACAGAATCACAGAATGGTAGGGGTTGGAAGGGACCTCTGGAGATCATCTAGTCCACCCCCCCTGCCAGAGCAGGGTCATCTACAGCAGGTTGCACAGGAACGCGTCCAGGCAGGGTTTGAATGTCTCCAGAGATGGAGACTCCACCACCTCTCTGGGCAGCCTGTTCCAGTGCTCTGCCACCCTCAAAGTAAAGAAGTTTTTCCTCAGGTTGAGGTGGAACTCAACATGAAAGCTGAGAAAAAGAGAAAAGTCTACCATGGCTCTTCCTGAGACTTGCTCTCCTGATTTTTGCAGGGGCTTTGTTAACACTAAGGGTTGATTTTCTTCCCCAGATGTCCCTCTTGCTGTGTATCCCACTGGTCAGGGGTGCTCTGTGCTGTGTGGGGAAAAGCTGTGGGTTTTGCACCTCAACATTGGAGGCCAAACCATCAGTTGCTTTGTAGATATTTTCAGCTCTAGATATCCCTAGGTGAAACCAATGAAGATGGCATGGATTCTCTTTTACAAACTTTCAGATCTGTGAGTGAATCTTTTTGATATGTTCAGCTGCTTTTCAAGGGTATTAATTGGGTAGAATCTTTGCTGACCATCCCAGCTACTTGCAGTCACCACACCAGTGTACACATCTGTGTCTATCCATTTCTTATCTGAGCCCAACCTAGTGCAGAGCTCCCAAGAATAGCAATACTATTCTGGCCATTTCCTTGGCATGTTTTTTATCCACTATCTATGAGTTTTGAACTTTGGGAGACGTGGAGTGTGTGCCGCCAGCCTCCCTTTCCCGGGTACAAAGCTACATATGTACTAGTTGAAAGATCTTTTAGAATAAATAATGTGGAATAAAGTTATTTAGAAGAATCAGGGCTGGTGTTATTTCAAGACATGAATTATGAACGGTTCTATATTACAGGTAGATAAATAATGTTTTAGTGTTTTTTATTTGCATTTTTTTGTGAAGAGGAAGCAAAGATTGTGTTATTTTAGGATGTGCTTTTTCCAATCCCTATAAAGAAACTTAATCTCTGAGAGCTACTAATGAAAGAGCAGAGACTAACGTTGAGCCGGTGTTTTGTTCTTTGCAAATCCGTACCTTGGGAAACTCTCAAACTTTTCTGATTTATGAAAGGTTTGCAATGTGAAATAAAAATGGAGAATTTTAACTTCTTTTTTCATTCAATGCATGATGAAACTTGAATTCCTACTTTCTGACTTTGCGACTGTGAGGCATTTTTGGCAGTTCCTAGTGGAAAGTTGAACGTGTGCTTCAGCTAGAGATGGAATGGAAAGACTTTACATAAACATGCAAATCTCCGGTAGATTAAAAAAATCTGTGCTACTTTACAGGGTGAAGGGAGCAGGTTTAGATATGTTGAGGTGGTTTTAGAGAGAGGTGTAAACCAACACACACTCTCCACAAGTAATCCAGAACCTTTAGGGACGATGCTTTGGTGAAGTCTATGATATGCATAAAAGAATGAACCAAAACGAGAGCCACACCATCCAAATTGCCAATGCTTTGGATTCAAAGCCAATCTTTACTTCAGAAATGTCTCACTGACACGCCCACTGGCCTTTTTTTTTCTTTTTCTTTTTATTTTCTTTTTTTTTTTTTGGGGGGTGGTGAAAATCCCAGTTTAGGTACCTGAAGAACATTTGAAGCCATGATTTTTTGGGTAGTTGTGGCTTGGTTACCATTTGTCACTGTTTCCACAAATGACTGAAGTAATCCATTTAGTGGGTGTTAAAGTGCCCAAGATGAATGGGTTTTTCAGAGGCTCTGAAGAGTGTGGATGTGAAGGTGGCTGAGAGTTGTCAGTTTCCCCCACGACCCAGTACCCCAAATCAGTACAGAGAATGTTAGCATTTGTCTCTTGCTTTGACGATCTGCCATAAAATGTCCCAGCAGCCAAAAGCTGATCGAGGTTTGGAAGGAAATTAGGTGTTTGAATAGGAGTATTTCATTAAATGAAACTAAGCATATGAAATGAATAATATGAACTAAGCATATAAAGCTTTGTGCTTTATGGATGCGGGTAACCACCGCTTGATGAGGTTGGAGTGAAGGCTGGTGCAGATAGAGAACTGTGCTGCCTGCTGTGAATTTCCATAAGCCTAGTCCATATTTCCCATCAGGATAATAACACATGATGTTTTCTTCAGCCTTTGAAAGATGCAGGGCCTCGTTCTTCACTTGACTGCCTCTTTAATGCGCCATTGGTTTTTATAAGATTGCACTAACGTGAAAGCAGAGCAATGGAGTGAAGATTTAGGTTCATAACAAGCAATCCAGGTGCACAGCATAAGGATGCTGCCACGGTTTAGTTAGCCTCCTAATGAGCAGTGTGATTTTAGTAGGTGTGTTTTCCTCCCTGGAGATCTATGGCCGTACCTGCAGGGAGCAGGACCTGGGTTGGCTCAGGAGTGCACGCTCTCACTCTGACTGGTGTCCCCTGCCAGCCCACTTCAAAGCTAGCGCAGGCTGCTGGGACGCGGGCAGGGGGAGCAGTGGTGGAGGGGATGCATGACAGCCTAGAAACAATACTCTCTCTTTTTTAATACCTCGCCCGTGGACATTATTTGAGGCCCACCTAGAGGGGAATGGGCTGGTGCACCTGCAAGCCGTCCGTACAGGGGTGAGGATAAATCTGGGTAGGCTGCAATGCGGTGACTCCCAGACCCAGGTCCCATGTCGAGGCCGGGCACAGTGGCATCATGGAAGCTCCGTGCTGGAGCCAGTGCTGGAGAGAAGGGCATCCATGGGCTTGCGATCCTGCACAGTCCTGGGTCACCCATCCTACCTAGCCATACCTGTGCGGCCATCAGCTGTGGGTGGAGAAGTGTCGTTTTCATCTTCAACTTAAAGAAAGCTCTGCATATGCTTCCTTGTGTGGAAATCTCTAAACAAAGCCTTTCCTCGGTGACAGCTTCACAACATATGAGAAAGCCACTGAGATTAAGTCAGTCTGAGCAAATTCTTTGTTTTATTTCATGTTTTCAGGATGAAACCATCGGAAATTGCAGATAAATGGAGCAGTGCTAGCAGGTGATGTCATTTCTTCTTACTGCCATGGTGGATTTCACCATGTGCATTTGTACCAGGGGTGGGTTCTTTCCTGTAGAAACATATGGAGACATTATGGCTCAGAAGCATCAGCTCTCAGCGTGGGAGTCAGTCTGTTTTACAGGAGGGATAAAAGCCATCCTGGTGCAAGCTTTGCACTATCTTCGTGCCTTCTTTTCCTATTGTCATGGACAAATTTGCCAGATTGTTAGAGGAGAACGAGAGTGTTGCTGCTCAACATGGGTTGTGCAGCCAAAATCCTGTCTGGGCTCCAGGGGCAGATTCCAGTAGCCCCATGCCTCTGACAGCCTTTGAACCATTCTGGGGACAAGCAGCAGACTGGGGCAGTGGAGAGCAAAGGGGAGCCCTGCTTCCCAGGAGTTTGCAGTGAAAGGGCTCACTGAAACCTATGGATTTGCCCTGGGCACCAGGCAGGGAGATACACTCATGCGTGTGTGCCCTTGGGTCTGCCCTGAGGCTCAGGGGGATGCTGCTGCCTTGGGAGTCTCACAGAGGGTCGTTTCTTCTCCTACCACCTTCTCCTGTATTCAGAGAGAGAAATACGAAGTGGGCTTAAAGCCACTTTCTCTCCACTCAGGAAAGTGTTACCTCTTGTGATACCAACAGGATGCTTTAACATCAAGTAAACCGTGCATCCAGGGCCAATGCAGTTAAAGACCCCAGGCTTTGTAGAGGCAGCTCTGAGATGTGCATAAGGATAGTCCATGCTGCAGGTGGCAGTAAGGGACATCCCAGGAAAGATGTGGCATCCAAGTATTCATGACTGCTTGGCGGATTTCTCTTCTGTGGTGTCCACCTCCTCTCGTCAATGGGCAGTGCCTGATTTGACAGCAAAATATGCATAAAAAAGCAGTATGAGTCAGGTGACCCTGATTTTGAAGAGGAGACTAACCAAAATTGTAGGTCTGTTAGCTTTCTGGCAATGTTATGTCTGCTGTTTACTTTCCTGACAGGGTTCTGAGGTATTGTACGCTTCATTTTTGACTGTCAGAAACACAGAAGTTACCTCACTTCTGAGTAAATGAAGAATGCAAATATGAAAACAAGAACAAATTGGAGGTGAAAATCATGTGGAGGCCACAGCATGAGTTGCTCGGTGTGGTTTCACGTTCTGATTTTCTCAGACAGGTTTCCTTCCCATCACTGAACTTCTGACTAGGGCTAGAGAACAGCCTATATAAGGATTATCTAGAGGAAAACAAGGTCAGGTAACTTTATCCTGTGATTTTGTCATGTTTGTGATTGCAGTCAGATTAAATTCAGACTTCAGCACTTAAAGCACCCTTAGGCTCTGATTTGTCTTAGAAAGAGGGCTTAGGATGTTATAAGTTGATATTTGTGCTATTTCTGCAGTTGGATATCCACCAAAGCCAAGGAATGTGAGTTTCTTGCCCACTAGGAAGGGTTTGAGCCGCCGGCTGAGACAGACAGGAGTCCTGCGGGGCAGTGCAGTGTCAGCACTGGGAAACTTCAGGTGCATCTCAGGGGAGAAGCACTAATATTCCCTCCTTCCTGAGGATGAGGGACACTGAATGGATGTACATGGAGGAACTGGTTGGGATCAATGGCTTTATCAGGCCTGTTGACAGCTCATGCTATTCCTCTTTGTCATACGGACAGTGTAAAAGAAATAGGTCAGCTGTGCTATAAATTTGTTTTTCTGTTAAATCAGTGAGTCCCCCTTCTTGCAAACCAAATTTCCAGTGACAGGCAGGGTAAAGGAGAGGTTCCTACTGAAGCGAGGGAGCTTTGGGTCGAACCTGGAGTACCACAGAGGTCCAGTCCCTCCTTACCCTGTTCCGTTTTCAAGCCCAGAAAAGGTTAGACTTCGAGTCAGTAAACGAAGATTTAAAGGATACCTGCATATACAATTGAAACTCACTCAAATATTATACATTTGCCTTTTTTTCGTTATCAAAAGCTTAAAGGCTGTAAGCCTAATTCTGCTGGTGGTGCCACCTAATCCAGCTGTGCTCTCATCCTGTGACTGTTTGCTGGACTCTTGAGGAATAGAAGGAGTCGGAGTTGTGGCTCTGTCCTGCATGGGAAGCCAAACCCATACATTGTCAGTTGTTCTGGCAGAACCTCTGGCCGATACGGTTGGGCCACGTCAAAGGGAACAGTACACCAGAAATAAAACTGGTTTTGCCAGATGAAGAACTTCAAGTACTTCAAAAGTAAGCAAGCTAATAATATTAGGACCTTGAAAGATGCATTGAAGAGAATCCCGAAGCAAAATTAGAAAGAGGAGTTCTATCAAGAAAAGTACAGAATAATACCAACGTGAGTTAGTATTAGACAGCCAGGTGGAGGAGATGTATCTAGACAAAGGGATAGTTTGAGTGGCAGGTTTAAAAGCCACCTTCCAATGCTGCTTTTGAAGTAGCTGGCTTTAAAAACACTTCTGAAATGGGTCTGCCAAATGTTCCGCTTTTTCCATTTTTTTGTTTATTAGGGAGTGGAGAATAATTAAAGTTTTTATGACATAAAAAGTACATTCTTCACTAAATGTCACTCCATTTTCTCTTAGCAATTGAAGATTTTATTGTAGAAGGGTTACAGCTCTACATACCGTACCTGATTTTACAGTCTGTGCTATATCTATCTATTTCCATCTCACTGCCTTATGCTTGGAAGTTTTCAGGAGGCCTGGTGTTGGATTGGGTTTCACGTTTTATTCTCCCAGAAGTGGCTGCTGAGTTGAACAGTGGGCTGTAGTTCTCCAGGAACTGAAACAGTGGCCTGATGTAAACCATGTGTTTTGGAGCCCAGGCCGTGCATTTTGTGTGGGTGGCAGCAGGGAGCCCCGGGGGCCGGAGCCGTGCAGCCAGGAGAGCTCGTGACTCTCCTGCTCAATTCTTCTGGACTGTCGGGGTGGGTTTTTTGTCATCTCGATGGACCTAAAGGAGCAATGACTTGCTGCCTCCCCCTCTCCCTCCAGAGTGGGACTAGATTTCAAAATAAGCTGGAGACAAAGGGTGCTGCCCTACCAAGGTTTCAGCTGGGAGTGCACTGAAGAGCTTTGGATGAAGTCTTGAATCAAAGAACTCAAATGCATGCGGTGAGGGATATTTTTAAGTGCCTGTGAGAAAAACGCCAGTCTCCAAGTGATGATCATAAATGAAAAATACATCCTGTAGTGACACAATTATGTAAAATAAATCAAAGGGGCTTTTCTTAAGGCATAGCTCTCTACAGCATCTCTTGAGAAGAGTGTGGAAAGGGAAAGGTTGAAAAATAAAGTTTCCTTTTTTAAAATTATAACAGTGGTGAATCCGGGAGCTGTATGGCTCAGAATGGGTGGCTTTTGCTGTTACTGCTCTGGGCCCAATTGAAGGAACTGTTTCCATGAATTTTTTATTGCTTAGTTTAGGTATGCAGCAAAGCACAACTTTTTGTTGAGTCTTAGTTCTCCCCTGCTGACTGTCAAGTTTTTACCCTGTTGCCACTGGTTGTATGTGAGACATTATCAATGTTTTTTGTACTTGCCATTCTGCATGTAGCTGGTAGTGGGCTTTAATCTATCCCTGTGTTTCTGTGCTTGGTACATCATTGGTTTTGTCTGGGAGTGTTGACTGACAAGCCCTTCCCAAGGGGTATGGTCCAGATGGCCATGCTGATACAAATGAAGCTTTTCCATCTCCTGCGATGACAGTTCAAGTCAATCAGTCAGACTTATAAGGCAGCAGGTTTAAAGGCAGTGCTGTCCTCACGGCAACTGACGAGGAGGATGTCGTGCTAAGGAGTGTGCAAACCAGGTATGGTGGCATCTCTGGTGTGGTTGCAGTTGACTGTGCACTTCATTGTTTTGGTGCTGGTGTTCTTTGTAGTGCCCATATCTGCCTGATGAGCAACGCAGTCGCTGGTTTCTTCTTCCAGTTTAAAGTTTTTGGCTGTACCAATATACTAGCAGAGCTAGATGAGCAGCATCATGATTGGGAGCAACATACCAAGGGCACAGTCTTCAGGGAGAACAGACAGACAAAACCCAATAAATCGATGGAAGGAAGTGACTTCTCTGTCGCTGCATATAAGTCAGTTCCAGGTCCATGTAGGGCATAGGATGGAAAAGCAATCCGGCACCTTCTGTGCTTGTCCCTTGGGATCCATCTTGGTTCTGCTACCTCAGAGAGGTGCTAGCAGTTAATCATGAGACAATCATGTTCAGCTTGAGGTACATACCATCTTTGGTAAGCCCAGAAAGCTATAATCTTTAGCAGAAAATTTCCAGAGGAAAGAGGGCAAATCTCCCCAAAAATTGCCAAGGAAAAAATGAAGAGGCTTAGAGTCACCAATAGCAGATATGATAAAGGGCATAAGTAAATAATTTGCATTTAACTACCCCTGTACAACACAAAGGAGAAGACCAGCTCTTTAAGTGTAAAACAGTATTTTTGGAACACATGAGAAGACTTAGGATTTTAGACAATGCATGGGGTATGTGTGGAACTTATTGTCGGTAGATAATATGGAATCAAAACCCAAGGAGGTGAAGAGGAAAGACATTTTTGTAACTTCCTGAATACATTGCATTGCTTAGGAGAGCTAAGGAATAGGGTGTGTTGTATAAAGTAGAAGACTGCTGGTAACTCCTCAGAAAATACGTGGATTCAATAGGAAGTTCCCTTTGCAAAGATTTTGCCAATGCTCCTCATGGGAACTCCAGCATCCATTTGGCATTATGTTTTCAGAGACAGCCCTTAGCGCCTCAGTCCCTGGGTGCTGTGATGTTTCTCCTTTCTTCTAGCTGCAAGGTCATGTTTTCTAGATCTCTCACCATGTTTATAACTCTCCTCCTGACTTTCCTCAGTGGGCCTGTATCTTTCTTAAAACAAAATGAGTGGCTATGGGACACAGTTCTTACAGCACTGAGTTTTCACTGCACAATAGTGTAGAATAACCTCCAAATGATCCAGCCAGAATTATATTGATTTTTTTGGATGACATTGTACTGTTATTTTGGTTAATCTGCAAGCAACTACAACCATCAGATCCTTGTCTTGAATACTACTGTTTTGCATGATATTCTCCATTTTGTGTTTACTTTTGTGGTGTCTTTTTCTGATTTTTCTAATGTGTGTTGTCTGTTCTAAATTTCATCTGTGAGTCATATCTCTGTATTTTATATCCATGTATATATAACCACAGGGAAATGTTAAGCCTGCAAGCACACACATATTACTAGAATGTCTTTACTAGTTTATGTATATCTTATTTTTTCACAAATGTTAGTGATAAAAGTCTTAAACAATAGAAATTCAGGAAACTTGAAGTTACAGTTGCAGTCCTGTCCCCACAGTAGTCTGTCCCAGAGGAGCTGGGAGCATTGACTCCTCCGCCTGCATTAGTGGGAGCAGCCCCACGCTGTTTCTGCAGTGGAGCTCGTGGAAGCCTGTTCATGTCGTCAGTTAGTTAAGGAAAAAGTCAGTTGAGAGTAAATGTTAAATAGTTATTTATGGACCAGCTACCAGGCTCTTTTTCATGGTCTGGAATAGTATTTGGAATGATTTTTTGCTGTCAGATGCTATCGTAGTAAAAGCATGTACATTTACTGTTTTGGATTCATCATGAAAGGCAGGGGTGAAGCTGTTGTCCATACAGATGCTGTGGTGTCCCACAAAGCCATACCGCTCGCAGGTCTTCTGCCTTGTCCTCCAAGTTTACTGATGTGAAGCCATTAGGAAAATGTCTTGTTTTAGGGCATGTATTTGACAATGGAGGTGTGAAGCTTGCAGAGGAAGACACAGACTAGTTTTGACTTTGAACGTGATTGCTCTGCCATGCATGGGATGAATGGAAGTAATGACCGGGGTTGGGATATGAGAAAGGAATCTGCGATTTTGAAATAAAATGGTTGCAGCCCTTTTGCCCTCCTGCCCCTGTGGCAGAAGTGCTTCTTCTTAATCCCATGGTTCAGCCCAGTGGTGAGGTCGGCCACGGTCAGGGCCCTGCACCTTGACCAGCTGGCTTTTTCTGCTCTGTTCCCTCGAGGAGCCCCCAAAGGTGACGTCCCCCCAGTACCATCTTTCTTCCAACTCAGTGAAGAAGAAGGTGTTGGACAACACCCCAGATGGCTGCTTGCAGACCAGGGCCACAGCTGCAGTGTTCTCTCATAGCCCTTTTGGTGTTGCTGGGGCTTTTTACCACCATGGTGGTTTGGTCACTGGAGAAGCCTGTACAGGACATGGCCAAAGGCAGTGGGCATGAGAGAGGAGGGTAGCCCAGGCTCGGCGGGCTTCCTTCAAAGGGCACTGACACAGAAGGAAATCAGTGCGTGGACGTCAGCAGGAGAACGTGAAGCCTTCAATAACTCACTGACGGTTGTTCTTAAGTCATAATAGATGCATTAAACATGTAGAAATACATTGTTGAGTTTGGAAAATGCCCTAGTCCTACTGTACTTAGCATTCAGAGGGCTCTTCAAAGGGAGCACTGGAAACTTCTGTTAACGCTGTCAATTTAAAGAATGTCCTCCGGATGCCAGGTAACTCCTCTACAGATGTATAATGAATCGCTTTGCTTAAATCGGGCATTACCATTGGATACTGGTCTTCTGCCCAAAAGTCCTGGCTGGAGCCCGGTGAATTATGGCACACTTTCCATTGTGCTTTGCAGGAACTGAAGCGTTCCAGTCCCCGCTCTCTGCGCCAAGCAAGAGTGTGTGGAAATGTGCTGAGCGTTTTTTTTTTTCCTGCGAGAAACAAAGGATTTATGTGTCACTTGTCTCCACTGCTTTAACTGATTGGCCTATTTCCAGGAGGAGATCTGATGCTGAGTGTATAAATTAGTGGCATTAAAAAAAGTTGATCAGCCCACACAGGGACAAGGTTGACACTGCGTTTTAAAATGCTGGGGGACTTACCAACCCGGTAAGCCTGAGGCTGGATTTGTTTCCCATTTCAGTCCTGCTTTTCTCTGATCGTATACTTGCGCTTTTACATGTGTTAACTGCTGCAATGCTACAAAGAGCCCCACTAGACTTCAGTGCTATACTCTGTGCCACGTCTGGTCTGAAGTAAATCATCGAGCCCAGAGTCTTCTGGAGTTAGAGCAGTCAGCACATCTCGATTTAGAGGGCCACATCAGCACTGTTTGAGCTGGCTCACCGACTGCAGGAAATATCTTTGCAGAGTGAACTCTTCTCAGGATGGCCCCGATCCAGCCCTCATTGAAGCTGGTGGAATTGCTCCCATTTTCTCAACGCAGCTTGGATCAAACCATCAACGTAAAAAAAAAAAAACAAAACCAAAGCTAAAAAACCAGTAGTACTTTGCCAAAGTGACACGGTGCATTAATTTTTTGGGTGGAAAACAAGTATCTTCCCGTGGTATTTTGTCTGTCCTCTTTCTTCTTTACTTTCCTGCTGATGTGGCTTTGGGATAGTTGTGTGGAGATAGGTAACAGTGAGAATATGTGAAGGCAAGGAGCAAAGCAGCCGCCCCTGTGTGGATTGTTGGATGAGAAAGGTGGGATGTTCTCTTTCCCTTGTGCCTCTCAGTGATAGTAAAACGCCATTTTTCTTTTGCTGTTCATGAATAACTGTATTGAAAGCCTTGAGTTGCACAAAGGACTACAGAGCTTTAGACACCTGGGCTCTGCTAGTAAAGCTCTGGTTTTTCCTTTTTCAAATACGCTCTGTTTCATAATCTATTTCAAATCACGTGGAAAAGTAAAATGGTGTATTGGAATTGTCCCAATTAAAGCCAATGCACAAAGTAATTTACCTGCTGGAAGATCATGTGGAGCATCATGTGGAAAACAACTCCCATTGCGGACATGAAGAAAGGGTGGATGATCATGTTGCAAAGTGTTTTTGAAATCCATAAGCTCTTTTTCCTGGCAAAGGGCTGGCCATGGTACAGCCCTTGGTGCATGAACACTGCCGCCTGAGCAGGGGGCTTCCCTCCCTGGCTTCCCTGGTGCCTCCTGTGCGGCTGGCGTCTTTCTGCACCCTTGGGCAGACACCTGTCTTGGTTTCATAAGTTGCCAAACAAGGGCAATTGTAGAGGTGCTCTAGGATGTGTTTGCCACGTGTGCTATGAACTTGAGCATCGCCACTCAAGCAGTTGCATTTACGACAGGCCACCACAATGGGTTTTAGGAGTGTGGATGTTTTACAAGGAGTCTTACTTCAGGAATGGAATTGATTTTAGAGTTGCTGTCTGAAGAATCAAAATGTAGTGTCTTTTTTTTTCTGTTCACTTATTCACTATCATTTTTTGCTGCAAGTACAGCTGATACCTCCATGGTGGTAGGGCTCAGACGCTTATGAGAGTGCATTGTATACAGGAGTGTTTTATCTCAAAGAAATAGCTCAGATACCTGGGAACCACAGCTGGCTGAGGTATTTTTCTAGCCCTAGTGGTGGGTTTTGGGAGGGAAGTATTTGTAAACTGAGTTGGTCAGCTCTGAAACTGGGTTGCTCTTGTGAATTTGCAGTGGTGCGGGGTTATTATCTCAGGGGACAATTGATTGTGGTTAGGGAGCAGTTAAAGACTTCTTAGGACAAGGATCTACTGTTTGAGGAGAGTGCATGAACTGAGCAGTTTGGCACATTTTATTTATTCTTCCATACTGTGTTGTCTAGTGAAGGACCAGTAGTCTCAAATCCAGGGTTTAGAGTCCATCAGTCTCATTTGATGCTTGGAACATAATTTTAAAAACAAAAATAATAAGAAAACCCCAAAATATTCCCCTCCACCCAACAAAACAAAATAAACAAAAAATCCCACCAGTTTGCTGTTGTATAGTAGACTGTGCTGATTTTTGGTCAAGTTGCCCATGACGAGATTTCATTTGCCAGCTGGCATTTTTGACCTTTTCTAATAGAGGCATTTGATCACTTTCTGATGAGTTTGTTATCTCTAAGCAGCTACAACTTCTCTTTTTAAGCTGTTACTTGCCCACGGCTGGGTCACTGTGCATAGCTTCCCAACCTTCTGCCTGAAGTGAAAAGAGAGGTCGGTAGATGTTTATAGACTGTATGACTATGCCAAATATGTGCCCTCTCTGCAGCAGAACACATTTTATAGGTCCGGTTTTCCAGTCCGGAAGTGATGGCACATAGAAGGAAAATGCAGAAAAGTTTTTGCTGACTAGGGAAGGCAGAAGCAAACATTTTGTACCTAGTCTTGTAGTAAATTGAAGTGCCTGATTTTTTGTGACCTCATATTTCAGCTACTTTTTTGTACTTATATCTTAGTAGGCTTGAGTTCCTTGGGATGTTTTTCCTCACACTTATAGATTGATTACTAGGGGTCAGTACTTCCCTTTTCTTCTGGAGCTATTTTGTGTTTTCCTTTGCTAGATAATTGATGAGGGCCTCTGAAGAATCTGTGTGATTTGGCAAGTGCAAGCTGCCTCCTTGTGTGGTTGTTTAGAGGATGTTTTACCCTCAGCTTAGACCTCATGCTCTGGGCTTACATCATGTGTAAAATGTTCTCCCACAGTCCGGACACGCACAGAAACTTTGGCAATATTAGTGGACGTTTCAACTGCGAAAAGTCAATACTGAGGCTTTAATCAGCCCTGCATTTTGGGGTCCAAGATACTATACACAAATTCCTGCAGCTGTAGGTAATGTTGGAGTTCTACACTGAAGACAACGCAAGGGAGTGACTCTTTCTCATTTTCCAGAACATACATAGAAAAGAATTCGATTTTATGTTAATTGCAGGTAGCTCTTTAGATGAGGCCTGAAGATGTTTACCAGTTGATTTAGTTTGGCCAGAGCAGAGGTCCAGAAAACTGTTAAATCAGTTTTGGAACCAAAAGTGAAAAAAAAATTAGTGATATTTACCAGGGAAAATAGTGGGGAGATAGGGAAGTATCAACCTTCGGTTCAATCAAGCACATGGTAGCTGTTTCCAAAATTTATTAGAAAAACAGGGGCTGGGAGTGAATGCATCTGAAGACTTAGCTTTTTCATTGCTACTGATTTGGGACCTCATCCAGAGTTTGCTGAAATTCAGTTGAGTTCCTGGTGTGCCAGAGTAGGTGTTAAATGGGGAACAGACAGCTGCAGTCCTGTATGCTTTCATAAAGATCATATCTGCTGGCTCTGATAGGAGGAACCACAGGCACTGTAGCAGCTGTCAGCTATGCAGCTTTCATGCGGATCCAAACTCTTGTCTTGGGACCTGTTAGGACCGTCTTCCGCTGAGGATTCAGGCAACTTGCCCAAGTTTAGACCATTACAGAAGGTAGGGAGAGATGCCCAGCAGGATCAGACTGCAGCCCAGGGAAGTGGTGGAAATGCTCCCCACCGCTCAGGGGCCCTAAAAACGACTGGTGTCTTGGGCCATTTCTGGATGCCCATTTATCTGAGTTGGACTCCGGTGGCCTGGATGGAGCTGTGGTATTGATGCTGGTAGTGAGCAGCAGTGCAATGTATCCATCCAGTGGCATCGGGATGTGTTATGCCAGGTAGTGAGCAAGATATTGGGGTTTCTGTTTGTGCTTGGTCCTCCTGTTGGTAATTCTACCACTTCCTGCATCACTGGGAATGCAAACTCACAGATATAATCCAATGTGTCTTTTCTCCCTCTGGGGGAATGATGTTTTATTTACAGATCTCTGTACCACTGTTGCTGAGATTGTACTTGTATACCTGGTAGATATTTGTGCTTAAGTGAGGCAATTTTTATTGTCACATTGATCAGTTTGGAGGAGGCTGGAGGATTTATGCAAGGTCCTGTTGAAGGTGGTTGAAACCCAGCATCCGGTGGCTACAGCTTTGTCTAGTCCTTTCCTCATTTCCACCCATGCTACTTCACTCTTACCCTTTTCTCAGTTTCAGCACTGTTTCTTCCCTGTCTGCATCAGGTTTCCATGTGTGTTCCTATTTCCGTGTCACCTTTAATATTATTATAGTAGTTATTTCACTGACTTTTATCTCCCCTGTTTCAATTCCTCCTCTCCACATCCCTTTTCTTGGACCTATTCTTGTCTCCCTTGGTCTAGGATTGAAATGATGCTTTGATTTTTCAAAAAGTTTTGTTTTCTTTAGCCCAGCATGGCAAAAAAATCCACCGCCTAGTCTCTTGAGCAGGTTCAGATCTTGCCATCTCCAGGTTCCCATCCAGCACCTAGATGTGCAGTGAATGGGATCCTACTGATGCAGGAAGGTCATGGGATGCGTCTTTATAGTGCTTGGCCTGTGGTGACAGCGTCATCTGATTCCTTTTCCATTAGCTGTAAGTTGTTCAAGACTATTGTTCCTGGGAAGTTCAGTGTCCTCACAGGAAGGGGCTACTTTGGGGACTGAATGGCTTAAATGATGCACTGGATTCATTTCTTCCTCCTCTCGCCTGTCCTGATGAGTGTAGCTTGTTTAGGACAATGTTTTTGGTCAGGGTTTTTTTTTATTGTGTGTTTGGTTTTTTTGTTTTTTTTTTTTTTTAAGATGAATGAGCCTGGCTAGCAGAACCAAACTTTGGTCCTGAGGACACAGTGAGCTTTGCTCAGAGTCCACAGTCCCAGGGTTATCCTCCCTGTGCAAGTCCAGGCTATTTCCTGGAGCCAATTCAAGAGGAGGAGACCAGGGCAGGAGAGTGCTCGGGTGCAGGGGCTGTGACAGCAGGAGGCAGTGACTTGCTGTCCTGTGGAGGGCTTGAAGAGTGGGAAGTGTCCTGATAGGGGAGGAATGCTGGCCCTACAGTGTGCCTGAGCCCAATGGGACAACAGCCCTACATGTGCTCGTACAAGGTGGCGTGAGCCCAGCTTCACCTTCTTCCTCTGTGTGGTTGTGATCGGGGCCTTCAGCCTTATTCCTGATGGTTCCTGGGCTGTGGGCTGTAGCGGGGTGGGCAAGTTCCTTGTGCTGCACTCTGGTTTTAATGAGAAATGCCTTTCTTGTCAAGCCTGGCCCATATTTCACACAAAAATACTGGTTTTGATGGGTCAGCATTCACCAGCAAAGCTATTTAAACCATTCTCTGATAGCACCATCCTGGATGCCTTCGGATTCGTGCTGGTCAAACTGTGACAAGGACAAATAGAAACTGGAGCTAACTAGTGAAATGGCAACAATGGGCAGTCAAGTGTGGTGCTATTGTGAGGAAAGTAATCAAAGTCTTAGAAAGCCCTGGTTTCAAAATCTTAGCTGATCCCCTGCATTCAGCATTAGGGTCAATATACTTCTTTTTACCTAAAGCCACATTTGTTTTAAATAGTTTCAATATGGCTCACTGGCTGGGCTGGTTCCTTTTGTATGCTTGGTCCCTTACAACTCTCTATTTTAATTCCAGTTGGAAGCTGCGGCTTTGACAGGGGGAGCAGAACTGATGGGCTGCAGCATCCCTCCTGGCCACCCTGGGCCAGCAGGCTCTCGGGGCTCAGTGACACACAGGGCCACTGAGAGGAAACCCAAACAATGTGCTCGCACCACAGGCCAGCAAGCTGCAGGGGTCTGGGGGAGTCACAGGTTGCTGTTCGGGACATTTGGGTTGGACATTAGGAAAAGCTTTCACCCTAGGCAGCTGGTGCAGCACTGGAGCAGGTCCACAGGGAGGCTGTGCGATCTCCATCCTGGGAGGTTTTGAAGACTGAGCTAGGGAAAACCAGGGCTGGCCTCACACAGTGTTGGAGATAGTTTCTCTTTGAGCAGGAGATTGAGAAGAGACCGCCAGGGGTCCCTTCCAACTTGAATTTTGTCCTCTTTCAGTTCTCCATGGTGGTGCTGTGAATGAAGGCTGTGCTCCTTCATGATCAGTGACTAATGGGCTTTTGAAATCTGTGTTGAGCAACTGCTCAGGAGAGCAAGAAAAAGAAACTGTGTGGGAGCAGGTGGTTTTTTTTCAATAGAATGCATGACTGAGAACGTTCCTTGAAAAGTGGTCAGGGAGCCTCATGAAAGCCACCATATTTATTGTATAGCAAAAAGCATTTATTGTTTGTTAAACACTTACAACCAGATCCACTGCTGTGATCCAGCTAGTATACACTGCTCTGGCAACAAAAAATGCCTGTAAAACCATCTTACTTGCCTGATTAATCTGGATTTATAGCTGCTTCATTTTGCTGGGGTGGTGAGGAGCAGCCAGAAGAGAGAAGCTGCTGAAATCCATATGTTTAAAACGATGATCTGTCTTTCTGTAGGCAAAATAAAAAGGCAAGGTTTATGGTGCTGAGCTGCTGCCCAGTATTTCAGTAGAAAAGCAGAGTTCCCTGGGAGTGTGTGGTTCTCTGCATGTGTTATACACCTCATCAGCACTGAAACCTTGCATTTCTCACAGGAATTTAAAGAGAAGCTCTGCAAACAGCTTTGAGAGTCACTGTGGTCCCTTCCAAAGGGTAATTTAAAAGAAGAACATTTGTTGGGAGTGTGTAAGAAGATGCAACCTTGTCAGCAGATCAAGACCATTGAGCAGTTTGGTTATAGAAGGTGTCACTGAGCAGAAATATTGGAAGAGGACCTGCTTTTGGTGTATATAGGGACATGCAGACATCAATACATACTTAAAGTAACGTATTTAAATGCTGTCATGAATAAATATGAGCTCCTAAACTGGTGCTAGAAAGAGGATCTCACTATTGCTCTGACAGGGGGTACTTTGGTGCATCGTCTTTTGTTGTCTGTCCAGGTCTCTGGCAGCTGTTGCTGCCCCAGCCTCTTGTTCTCTCGACATTACATTGCTGTGATTGCAATGACTGGCTTAGCCAGTGAGTGAGAGGGTTCGAACACAGTGTGTAATCTCAGTGTTGGCAGGTTGACACAACCTTGTGCTTGGTGGGATGGCATTGCTAGAAGAGACTGAGAGAGATCCGCTTTGAGTGCAAAATATGAAAGATAAGAGGGAAAAAATCACTACAAGTGTGGGAAATCTCTGTCCTGGCTGAGGACTTTCTTCCTGCTCTCTGCTCTGCTTGCAGCCTGCGCAGTAGCATGGTACAGGTCATACGCAATGCCACGAAAACTGGAGATGCTGTTCAAAGCAACCAGACTGGTTGCTTGAGTAATCCTTGCATCAGTGTCACTTCTTAAAGAGCGCTGCTAAACTTGCCAGCAAATGTAAAAATAAATGACTCGCATATGGTACCTGTTACAGCACTGGATGCTCAAGGGGTCATGTAATGGGAGTTTGGGAAGTCAAGAGTTGAAGCATGTGCAAAACAGACCTGTTAAATACGAGGCTGTCAGAGACCAGAACCATTAGTGATGGGTTTAGGAGAAGAGAACCTGCTTTTAACATGGATTACTTTCTAAAAGAAAGTTTAAAAATAGTGAAACGGTTCTGTGCTTCATTTTGCACTGACCATTGGCACTTGCCAAAAAAATAATATACTGGTGTGCCTGAACTATGGAAAGGGGATTTTTTAAAATAATGGAAAGATTAAAGCTACAAGACATCCCCTGTTTCTGGCAGGAGTTCTTGCATTACGATATGTTTTTGTTTTCGGTGTCTTGCACCAGTCTGTCTGAAGAGCCTGGGAAAAGATGCTATTGAGTATTGTACATCCTTCTTGGAAAAATTGTTGCTACTGCAGTTGGGTTTTATAGCAAAATTAAAAAACTATAAAATGATGCTCTTTATTCTCATGTAATTTAATAGATGTGCTTGCAACAGACGTATGTGGGCTGCTATATGTCATGTGCTTCATAATAACTGTGATGGATTTTGTGTGTGTGTCTGCTTATTTTTGAAGAGAAGGACATGCCAAACAGACCTCTGAGAGTGCGTGCCCAGTCTCCAGATGGCAAGTTGTCTTTTCGGTGGAAGCCACCTTATGGAGCAGGCTTCAGGAGTCCACGCAGCAGATCCCAAGGTTACCTCCGTGGCTATGGAGAGAGCAGCCGAAGGATGAGCTATGCTCCGCTGCTGCAAGAGCGACAAAACCAGGAAGCAAGAAAACTAGGTGAGTCAGATTTCCCTGACAGCATCTACCTGAGCCAGCACACTTCTGTAGTCCCCTGTGGCTGCTTGGTGATCACAGATCACCTGGTGGTGTAGCCATCAAAACGACTTCAAATGAAAATGCTCACTATAGTTGCATTCTGTTACATGTTCTTAACAGAAAAGTACGATGACCAGGGTAGAGAGTGCAGCAGACCTTGATTCTGTGTTAAATAGACACCATGTGTGAGTTTTTCATATTAATAGCAGGGGGAAGGGCCGGGGCGAAGAGGCTTAGCTCAGATTCTCCTTGCATGTGGTGGGCCCGCTCTTAAATCCATTGTTCCTTGTCCTCTTCTTACACTTTGTGCCCCTATGTTATTTCAGGTCAATGGAGAAAAAATTAATGCTTTAATTAAATGTATCCACGCTTACCATTAAAATTGTTTCATGGGCTCCGTACTACAGTGATATAATTGTGTGCCCATGTTCTCTCCAGTTCCTTCATGAGGTCCTGGTCACTAAGGGCTCCTGAGACGCTCAGGTTGGCCTCTTTCATGCTCCCTGTCCTGCCGTGCTGTGATGGTTCGTACTTGTGCCCTTGATAACCTGCCCTTGATTTAAAGGATTTCCCATCTAACGGTAGCAATGGGGTTTGCAACAGTTTTACTTCCCCAGAGGCTGAGCGTTTCCCTTAGTGCTGTTTGTGTCACTTGCCTGTGTTGTGGCTGACCCGTCTCCGTCCTGCTGCCTGAGCTCCTCTCGCCCGAGCGGGCGCGAGGTCTGCACTCGGGAGCCTTACTGCGATCCTCTTCCTGCAAGCTTCGGCGGCTCTTTGCTGTTTGGGCGTGTTTGCTCGAGGTTAGGCTTCTTCCTCTCAAAATCTCTCCTGTAGGCTGGAAGCCCATCCCGCAGGTGGTCTGGTCTTGGGTTACACAGTGGGTGATGATTCCAAAATCACACGTGTCTGCCAGAATTCCTGGCTTTGCAATGCAGATGTCTATTTCCCCTTCTGCTTTGTGGTTTCTGTATTAAACACACATCTTTATCTCTGTTTGTCCAAAGAGAGAGAATTCCTAGTCACCTTTAGCAGTTATCCGCCTTTTCCTAACAGGAATCTCTTACTTACGTCTCATCCCTTCTCTAGTATCCCTTCACTTTTTTATCTTGCTACGCACTGCTCGCGAAGGGGCCGCCCTGGCGTCTGTGCTGAGGTTGCAGGGTTGAGACACGTACCCCCCCTTCACTTGATGCTCAGCACGTGCCACGGCTCTGCAGGTTGAGATCCTGTCCAGGCAGTACACGGACTTACTGGGGGTTCAGTAACAAACTTAATCTTGATGAGAAATACTGTATAACGTGGTTTTCAGCATCTACTTCTTGTTTTCATTACTTTTATGCCATGTTTTTTTTTAAAGAAAGGGAACAAGCGCTTTTTAAATTACCAGATTATCAGGAGAAGAACTCAAGTCTGGAATATAGGACTCTTGTAATGGTCTTTTCATGTTATAATTTTCTTTCCTGCTTCTAAAACACTGACTTTAGTGTTCTCACTGCATGCATATTGAACTCTCTGACATAAATGCTATGTATCTAAATAAATTACCTTTCAAGGAAGTTTTCTCCTGTTGTATCTCCAAGAAGAATAACACAGTGTTCTGCGTGAAAAGACAGATTAAGTTTTTTGCAATGAAAAAGGTTACAGGAAGGCCTCTGTTTTCTCCCTGCCATGTACAGCCTCTGAATCAGTTCATGTGGTTTCGCTGCCATCAAGGAGCTCCCAAGGACGGAGCCAACCTGTCTATAGGTCATCTCTAACTAAAAGGAAAGTCACAGGTATGTTTCTTTCACATCTGCTGTCAATTCATGGAGGTATTTGAACGCAATGAGATAGCTTTGTGATTTTTAGACTGCAAGTCTTTTGGTGCTGGGGCTGCTAGGTTTTTCTCTGTGTGTTAAAAGAGCTTGATGGATGTCTCCGATTGCTTCTCTAATTCAAGCAATATTAATAAAATGATAAAATGTCCTTCCTTGCCGCCTGCCTTCTGTGTGGGCAGTGCTGGGTTTCAGGGTAATGTGCCACCCGCTGAAGAGAAGGGCAATCTGTCCCTGGACTTCAGTCGCACATGAGTCCCTAGAGAATGAAGTCGTACTCCGGTTTACTGGCCTTTTTCCTTTCCTGAGGCATCAATATTTTTCCAGTGTTACTCTTCAGTAAAACTTGGGCTGGAAAGTTGCGCTTTGTGCATTCTATGCCTCCGGGAGACTTGGGAACGGTCATCGTGACACTAATAAGAGGAGTAATAAATCTTTCTTGGGGCAGTAGGTACACTAGACTGGAAAAACTGATTGACAGATAGAAAAAGGAGCCTCATCAAAATTAAAAACCTCAAAAAATTCAAATTAATTTCACTTAATTTTAAAGTTTTGTAAATTATTTGCATAAGATACTCTGATATGTCAAAACAGCCCACTTCAATTATTTTTTTTCTTTCAATGTTTTTTTTTTATTTTTGACTTATATACCATAAAAAATGAAAAGCTGAATTCAAACAACCTATTGGAAACACTCAGAAATGTAAAATATGCAGGAACTCTCCCTTGTGAAGATTTTCTTGACAGTCCCTGGTTTTATTGCCCTTCAAAATGGAACCAAATTTTAAAACCTCGAGATTTTTCATAGAGCAAAATTTCTGCTTTCCAGGCAGCTCTGGCAGTGAGTTTGCCAGAGATGATATATGTCAGTATGTTAATAAGATGTTGGCTGTAAATAACTGTTTGGGGACTGATAGAATATTGAAGGACTGTAGAATATACTGATACTCTGAGCAGACAACTAACAGAAGAACTTATTTTTCCATGGGGTACCATCAGTAATCAGTGTACTTGGTTTTCCACTGCTGCTGTATCTGTTATTCATCTGTCCTGTGTGCGTATTATGTCTGCTGAAGACAGTAACTGTTTTTTATGAGAACTTCGATGTTGCCATTGATACGCTATTTTGTTTTGCCATTTCAGAGGAGGAAGAGATGGAGGTGGCACAAGACATAACTGTTCGAGTTATGTCCTCTCAGTCTGTGCTCGTCGCTTGGACAGACCCACTGTATGAAAAACAGAAGGCTGCAGCAAATAGGTAGCTAGCCCTGTGTTTTCTTTTCTGAATGCATACTGTAGGTGAACTGCTGCCAACGCGCTACTGATTGCTTTTGCATTTATTTAATTGCAGTTGGTTATGAGAATAACGTAGCTTAGGGATAGAAATTTGCATATCCCCACCTATGACAGTGGCTGGTAGGGGATGCTTCAGAGGAGCTGTTAGAAACCTGACGTGGGTGGATGTGGGGTCATGTACCCTCATTGCTTCCCTCTGCCCTGATCTCTAGAATTTAGAGATCTATAGGTACTTAGATCCCTTCTGAAATCCCTGCACCAACCTGGGATATTTTTGCTTCGAGATGACCACCATACGGCAGGTGAAGGAAGCATCACTCTGCAACGTGAAAGATGCCCACCAATGCCCCCTGCATCCACTGTCCCTCCAGAAACCCTGTGCAGCTGAGGCTGAGCAGGTCAGGGTCTCCCATGAGCGGGAGAGCTTGGCTCGCAGCATCATGCTGCAGCAGTTGGAGACCAAAATAAACAGAGAAACAGGTTGGAATATGCCAAAGCATATGAAGGCACCGGACTGTGTTGCTCAGCCTGGGAGCAGTGAAGGGCTGTGCAACCTGGTGCTGAAGCACCCCAAGGGGCACAGCAGGAGAAGTGGTCATTTTAGATGTTCTCGGCTTCCTTGTGGAAGCAGTTATCATGTGAATTTTTATTTGCTTGTGTTTCTGGTCCCAGGCAATACAGTGTTCGCTATCGGGAAAAGGGGGAATCGGCAAGGTGGGACTACAAGCAGGTGTCCAACCGGCGGGCGCTAGTGGAGAATCTGCTGCCAGATACCATGTATGAGTTTGCTGTCCAAATCTTGGAGGGAGAAAAGGAAGGCAAATGGAGTGTGTCTGTTTTCCAGCGGACTCCGGAGGCGGGTATGTATTAAAAAGGTCCTTGGGGTGATGCAAGTTTTAGGGTTCAAGCTGTGAAATATAGCTGACTCGAGGGAAACCCAGAATAAGTCGTTGCCTGGGGCAGCAGACGGTTAGGAACCTGGGGATACCCTCGGTCCTGCTGCCTATGTCCTGACAGCAGTGCCCTGGAGAGCACATCGGGGCTGCTCTTGCAGCATGACGGGAACAGGGGGAGATGGTTTGGGTATTTTTGGGGGACGGGTCAGCAGCTTGGACCCCTGCAGCTGGATTTGCCCCTTCCTTTGGGAGGAGCAGCCTGTCTGCTGTCTCTCTCTGTGTGTAGCAAATTTAAATCTGCTTCCACAACGGAGAAGCCGTGGGGCCCCTTTGGTACAGGGAAGTGGTCCATAACAACTGAATTACCACGTCGTTCCAGCTAAGCCACAGTAGCTGTCTCGTGCAGGCAGCCTGTTCCTAAAAGTATGGAATAAAATTTCACGACAGGAGTCTGATACAGAGATGTAATACAGGCACGCGTGGACCTGAGCCATGTGTGCTCTTCACATTTATCTTTGAGATGGCTCTATAGGATTTTCTGCTACGAGAAGGAGCAAAAGGTGTATGCTGTGTTTCTTACTTGCCTCTTCTGCATATGGCTGTTTCACAGCTCCTGCCAGCGCACCTGAAAATTTGGATGTTTGGCCGTTAAAGGGCAAACCAACCTCTGTAGCAGCATCCTGGGATGCTCTCCCAGAGAGTGAAGGAAAAGTCAAAGGTAAGTCATCACTGTTCGGTTTTTATCCCCCTCAAGGAGCCGGTCTTCTCGAAGCCAGACTGCCGCTCCACAGCAAGCTGGAACCGCTGACTGTGACAGGATTTTTTCATTTGTTAATGATTTATACCCGAGCAAGATTTTCTTATTTCCAGCCCAGTGTGTCCTCACCGCTGCTGGGAAGCCATCGTCACCGTGTGCCTGGGATGTCACAGAGCTTCCCGGGGTGTCACGTGTGCACATATAGCTCTTCTTCCGTTAATAAGCAGGTCAAAACGGAGCTCAAGAAGGAAGTTTCCCAAAGGATTTGTAACAGTTAGATGAAGAAGGAAAAGTTGGGTAGTTGCAAAGAAAATGAGTGGGTTTATGTTGTGTTTTATTTCTAGTTTATTGCAGAAGGAAAGTCTCAGCTTAAGAAGCAAGTGCAAATAGCCTTGTGTACTCCAGCATTATTGTACACGGTCGCAAAGCTAATTTGTCAGTGGCTATTTACTTGCATAGGATTTTAGAAAAAAACTTTCTGGGATTTTTTTTTTCTCCTTTTTCCCTCTGAAAAAGAACAGGGTGATTTTTTGGCTGCTCCAGTTCTTCAGTGGTTGATGGGATTGTGTTCTCGAGTTACACAAGTTTCTCCAGGTGCCTTATCAGCACTGTAGCATCTCAGGATTTAAAAAAACTTTGGCCTGGAGGGAAGTGTACCGTGTCTGTATACAAGACCTGGTTTATATGTGTTTTTCAGGGCAGTGGTGGAATTCCTTCCGCTTTGAAGTCAGTAGGAGTCTTGCCAATTGCTTCAATGGAGCTGCAATTGTGTCCAAGAATTATTATTTCTTAAAGTAGGGTCAGGCAGGGACAGTATCTGAAGTTTCAGATCTGCTCCTAATTTTGAGCAGTCTGTAGACCTTTGTCCATTTTTGTCTGCTGATCTTGAGATGATTCATCCAAGGCAATCATTTTAATGATACCTGATATTCAAAGGCTGAACGCCTATGTATGTCTAATATATCATTGTTTTCCTTGAGTATGAAGTATTACAGGAGAGGTCTTACTTTTAAACTAAATAAATGACACAAATGACATTTATACTGGCTAAATGAAACCACTGAATTAGCACTCCATAGACATTTTGGTAGCACATGGTGATCAGGAATTTTTGTCTTTCGATTCTTTTGTTTTTCAACCCTGTTGTTTTATATATTTATACCACATATTAAAGTAATGGGAGAATATGCCCTCCAGTAGCCATTTGAGAGTTACCAGAAGCAACATCAGTGGCTCTGCAATTAAAGCAACTCCTGCGTATCTTAAAACAAAAAAACCCCAAACCCAAAGTTTACCATGCCTTCTAATACATTCCTTTTTTTTTCGACTGAGAATTAAATGCATTTGCATATGAAATATTGATGATTTTTTTCCTTATTTTGATGACCTATGCATGTCTTACTTCTTAACGCCATGGATATGGGCTCATTTTCAGAAAAAAATTAAGTTTCCTCTTTTTAAAGGTGTTATTATGTTGTAGAGGTTTCCTGTTATGGCACTGTGACACCTCAAGTGTTATTGTGTTTCTTGGTGTAGAGAGAGAAAACTGGCAGCCCTTGGAATTTATTTTCAAAATTCTGTTTTGGTCCAATACCCGTGCCTCTTACAGAGGACTGAAAAGAAAAGGAAGCCTGCATGTGGCTGAGATATTTCCTACATTCTTTGGGAATGTCACGGGAAGACGCCTCTTCATGCCTACAATTGTTCCTACAGGGGTGAGCTTTCTCTCGATACAGAAAGTTAATACAGAGCACAGGTACCACAGTAATCCTGAGATGAAAGGTGGGAGCAGGGTGAGTTTCCAAAGTGGCAACAAGACCTTGTGTTGCTCTCTCTGAGTGGCGTTTGGCCCCAGCTGTAGTTAAGCACGATGTGTCAGATTTTGATTTTTTTGGACAAGCGTGCTATTGCTACCACTTGGCAATATGCAGTGCTGTTATTTCCTGGTGGAAGTATATTTTCTGAATAAGAACCTTAATCATCCAGGCATGAATTTTACCTACTGGCCTGTAGATTACAGCTAAAACCCCTCTAAGCAAAGACTCAGCTGGAAACGCTTATATTTTACTGCAGCAATATTGTTCCCAAGATTAAAGTAAGTGCTTTGGTGTTTTCATGGGTATGCCCCTCAGGCTCCAGCACTGCTGAGGAATGAGTATATGGCTTTTGGAGCTGGTGGAGTTTCACCACAGTGGACTGGCAGAGCTGCTTTTGCATGACTGGGGTCTTACAAGTACAGTGCAATTCTAGCTGTGTCAAGGCTCTGTTGGAAATGTAAGAAAGTAATTCATACTAATTAAAAATGTCACCTTTTAATATTTAATACTGATGTTTTGAATGATAAGTATGTGAATACACCATTTTGTTCTTCTTGCAAACAATTTCTGTGGGAAAGAAAACTTTTTAATGTTGTTATTTGCTGTAGACATAGCTACAATCAGCAACACAATTGTGTGTTGCCTACCATCGTGAGCAAGTTATGTTCTGGAATAATGTTCTCTGGATCATGTGTTGATTGCAAATACCTTGGTAGCTAATCAGTAAGTTCATTATTTCTCTTTCTCTTGGGAAGTCTAAAATCTGCTTGTGGTCCATCAGCTGTAACAGCATGGGTATTTGGATTTTAGTGATCTGCACTACCTAACATTAGCACAGTCTTTCAGAGTAGATTTCCACAAGTAGTAGGACAGCACGTATTTTCCTGGCAGCGTTGGTACATGTTTTCTGCCTATAGTGCATTTTCTCTTTGTAGACTTCCTCTGCTATTTCTGACTTAGGGCAGTTAATTTTTTCAGAGGACTCATTTTTTTCCCTTTATTAGTCGGTGTCCAGAAACGGAAAAAGGTCTCGTGGTGCAGCACACTAAACCATGCAGTAGTTGGTGCCGTAACTTTCCCATGTCCTCTGCCCCTTCTTTGGAATGCACGGCTGTCGTCCAGCTCCTGTTGGTGACTCGTCACTCTGATGGGCATTGCTGCTTATGTATTTTTACAAAGGTATAGCTAATGTATCAGTCTCATAGCATAACATCTCAGTCATTAGGTCGTGGATGTGATTTGGTTTTGTCTGTTAAGATGAAGAAATGTTTAGCTTACCTACATATATATGTATATATATCTCTCTCATGTCTTTATACTCCAGCTGTTGACTCAGCGTGCATTGCTAGTGTATTAATTTTAGTAATGCACGTTCTAATTCATCCTACCCATACAGTCTGTCCGCTGGAAACAGGACTGTTTTCAGTTTCCTCCTTCCAACCGTCTGCCAAATCATTTCAGAATACATTCTTTCATACGCCCCGGCTCTCAAGCCATTTGGAGCAAAGTCCATCACCTACTCTGGAGCTACAACATCAGCCATAATAGACGGTCTGCAGGCCGGGGAGCGCTATATTTTCAAAATTCGTGCAGCAAACAGGAGGGGACCAGGTCCTCAATCTAAAGCCTTCAGTGTCGCCATCCCAGCAGGTGAGAACCAAGCCATGCACCGATTGAGTAGTCTGCCCTTTCTTGCCTTCATCCCAATTGCGTTCATTCTTACTGACTTTTCTTAGCTTCCTCTGCGCTCCATCTAAACTATGAGATTTTACTTCCTTAATACTGTTTCTGTTACTGCAGCATATAAAAGAACATTTTATGGACATTTTAACATTTTAAATAAATGCATACCATACTCTATTTCCTGCATGAAAACACTATTTGCTCTTGTTATCCAAAGGCCAAAGAATACAATGCTTTGTGTCTTTGGTTGTGCTATTCCTGACAACTCCCACTTTTGAAAGTCGGTTAGACTGGCTTACATGCTGCTCCTTGCGTTTGCTTCTTGCCAAAAAGATGCAGTTGTGGGGGCAGAAGATTTGCTGAGTTAACCAAGAATGTGGGTCACAGCCTCAGATGAGATAATGCAGCACCACCCCACCAACATGACTAAGCTCTGCTGAAGATTTGGTTCCACTGATACGGTGTTGCAGTCCCTGCTTTTAGATGTTTGATTTTAATTGCTCTAAGTTTTACCCAAGTTACAATAATTCCACATAGGTTGGTTAATACAGAAATAATTATTGTCTCCTCTTCTCGTAAGTTGTCTTGTATTTGCTACCTGGCTGGTTTCTTCTCTTAGTCAGTTTTTTGTGCTGCTTCTATTGTTAGCAATAAACACTTTTTTTTTTCCCCCCTCAGCTGCTCATGAGGATTCAGTTGCTCAGCAACAAACAAATATTCAAGATAATTCAGAGGCTAAAAAACCTGGGAATGCTGGCTCATCTCCTTCTCAAACTTCCTCTGTTTCTTCAAAAATCCAGCCATCACTTTCCTCTAAGCGGTCATCCGTTCATTCACCCAATGTCAGTGATAAAAAGAGTCTTCTTTCTGAATATAAGAATAAAATATTGACTCGAGGAGGGGTCCTAAGTAAATCTCAGTTACCTTCTAGAAAGTCAGATGAGCTGGAACCTGATCTCCAATCCACCGAAGTGACAGATGATCACGATTCCTCCCAGGAAGCTCCAACAACGCCACCAAAAGCCCAGGATCAGAGGAGAATTGGTGGACCCTTATCCCCTAGTCGGCCAGTCCACCCTGTCCTTGCCTCAGGGAGGCTCCCTGTTAGAACCCACACATCAGAGGTGTCACAGCAGACAAGCACAGAGAATCATGAGCCACCAGCTCTGTTACCATCGTCAGCACAACGCTCTTCTGCCTTGTCTGTTCCTAAATACACAGATAATGAAGCAAAGCAAATGAGGCAAAGCAACACTAATGTGCCTTCTAAAATCTCTTCCCATCCTCTGCCTGCCAAAAATAATGATCTTGCAGGTAATGTGGAAGGAAAGCCAGGCCCCATGCTGGTGAAAGTGTCTTCTGAAACTTCAGAGCCTAGTCGCCTGGCTTTGCCATCAATTCGGCAGTCTGCTATCTCTCATGATGTTGTCCCAAGCCATCCCAGTAGATCTGGCTCTCTAGGTCATTCCCACCAACCCTCTTCCAAATCAGCAGATTCCCATGCTCATGATAGCCGTAATGAGTTTGACAGTGAAGAGGCAGAGGACAGAGCAGGACAGCCCAGTTCTAGATCACAGCAAACAAGGCTGCCCTCAAGCTCCAGTTCTCGCACGTGGAAGGATTCCAAATTAGCTGCGGTGGCAGTCTCATCAAGGTCTGCTGTTTCTGGTCAGGCTTCACCTCACTCTCTCTCCTCCACCAGTGCCAAATCCAACGGAAAGGATATTGATAAGAATTATAGAGAGGACTCACAAGGTGCAAACCCCTTATTTCCTTCTCTACCCTCTTCCAGGCAGTCTTCTTCAGCAATCTATTCCAAGAGAAGAAATCCTCAGGTTGATTCTGATTCTCACCTCAGAGAGACACATGGTGAAAAGTCACCCCACTCTGACTCAGCAGAACAACAGAGTCGAGTGGCTGCTGCAGAAAAGCATTCTCTTTTGCAATCTTCTCTTTCCAAACATAAGCCTGAAGAGCAGGAGAGTCGAGAGGTAAAAGAAACCCTTGCTCGATCAAAACCAAGTGTTTCTTTGCCTAAAAAGATGTTCCCCTCTCGTCTTCCATTGGAGAAGACCTCTCGCTCAGAGCCTTCACAGAGGGCACAAACAAATCCTTCCCTACTGCATTCAAGGGGCCGGCGCCTCCCATCTCACGTCCCATCCCAGAGTAACGAAGAATTGCAGGAAGATGATGAAGAGGATGTAACAGAAGGCAGCGACAGAGCAAGCAGCCGCTCTGTGTTTCCTAAAGACGTGTCCTCTTCTAGGGGATTACCTGCATCTTTCTCTCAGGGAAGCTCAAGTTCATCTCTATCAAAGCAACAGCAGCCAGGTTCTCAGGTGCCTTCCTACAACCCAAAACTTACTCAACCAGACTCCAGTTCTGCCAGTGATACAGCAAAAGAAAATCAGTATAATCCAAGGTTGTCATCAACTTCTTCGAGACAAGCTCGTCCTTCATTACCTACCCGCTCAATGGTCACTACAAGAACAGTGTCCCAAACAGAGAAAAAATATGGCCTGTTGCCCTCAAAAATGTCCAAACCTGAACTTCCTCAAAAAGTTCCTTCCTCCTCTTCATCTAAATCTCATCAGTCAGTTTCTAATGAAGAGGACGATTATTACAGTGAATATGATCAGAAAGAAGTGAAAGAGAAACCCACATCTTTGGCAGCAAAATGGTCCCCTTCTGTTTCTAGAGGTAACAAAAACACATATGATGACACTACTAGCAATAAAAGGAAATCTATGGACACTCTTCTACCTCACAAAGTAAGCTCTGAAGAGGAAGAGAAGGAAAAACCTCCAACATTAAAAATATCTTCTCCTGAATCACCAGGAAGATCTGTCATAGCATCACGGATTACTCAATCCTCTAACAAGCATACCCCATCTAAACCAAGCTTTGTCTGGCCACGTTCTTCTGCATCTACCACCACACAAACTGTTTCTCCAACCGTTTCTTCTTCCACTTTGTCCCCTCGCCAGCGACTATTGAACTCCAGGCTACGGAGTCCTTCCCAACGGCAATTTGTTAGACCTCCTTATAGACAAGGTATCTTGTCTGTCTTGTAGTAATCCCACTGAATAGTGTTTTTCCTAAAACCAGCAGTTAGATGAATGCCCTCCTTCAGAATGCAGGTTCAGTTATTTAGTATAATGTATTACTTTTTATTTTGGTTGTTCCCAGGGACCCCAGTTCTTGAGGACATTGCCTAATCATTGTAATGTGGTGCCCCAGACCTTTGGTCCTGTGGTCTGGTCTGCACATGATCCCATGATCCACAGAGGAGATGACAGAGTTAGGTACTAAATTGCAAAAAGGGCTATGTTCCTTATTGAGCAATGACTTCACCAAAAGCACATTTATACTCAGAATATGACAGCCTCTCAGGTATATTGCTCTTCATCACATGGATTACTAAAAGGCTTTTGTAGGTTATATAGTGCTACCTTCCCCACACCTGGGCAGTAAGGCGTTTCCTTATGCTGTCCAGGCATTCTGTGTTTTCTTTAATTATTTTTTAAGCCACTTCCCTCTTTTTTTAAGTAACAGCTCAGGATTGCATGTTCCTGTTGAGGACGGTTCATGTCACAGCAAGGCCCTCTAATACCTTTATGGCTGTGATTTACCCCAAATGTTAGAGGCTTGCTTTCTGACAGAATATATACTGACCCTGGGTAGTGGAACAGAGGGTCCACCACACGTCAAGATGTGTCACCTATTGATTACACATGTCACCTAGGGAGAATCCCAGACAGTCTCAGTGACTTTGCTAGGTAGAAATGTTTTTTCTCCCCCCAATGCATGGATGTCCAAAATAGTATTGAGTGACCTGAGTCACTTATTTAGTAAATACCTTCTATGCCATATGTAGACAAAAATGTTTTGTTCATTGTGGCCTGACTGTTACACAGTGAGGACCATGCAACTGGGCTATTGTATTTGCTATGCTTTAGTCAGACTCAGTGTTGTGTAGAGGTCCGCTAGCTTACAGAGCTTTAAGATGGCAGTGGACCTTAAATAGTACCATGAAGGATGAGATACATTGCATGAAAGAATAACAGATTTCTCTATGGAGGTTGTATACCAGCTTACTGCTAACCATACAGTTGGGAACTTAATAGCCGAGGAGTGTTCAGTTTTTATTTATATATATTTACATATATATATGTGGTATACAGATATATGTATATGTTTTCATATATATTTTTCTGGAGGCAAGTATCTGAGCTAGGATGTGAAAATTGCTGCTCTTTCTGAGCTGGGGGGCTGGCAGCTCAGTGCCGCTGCCTCTCCACTTCTGAGCTGAGTGTGTCTCTGTGTAGCAGTGTTTTTTCAGCTAGAAAAGGAGAATCCTTCCTTTTACAGGTTAAAAAAAAAAAAAGGAGGCAGTTAAATCCCATCCTCTCTCCTTTCAGTTCCTCACTACAGCTTTGTATACGGATCGGACTGAACAAGTGGTTGTGTTTAATAATGGTTTATTCCCTCACCCCACTCCTCAGATGTTTACAAAGATCACAAACATTTGTGTCTGTAGTGCCATCTATAAATGTTGCCCTACTTTCTTAAAAAAATGAAGAGGGAATGAAGAGACCAAATAAACGTGGTAGAAACAAACCATCAGTGTTTAACCTCTTCAGAAGAAACCATTTCAGATGCTTGGGGATGTCAGCCATGGGGATCTGACAGTGTCACAACAGTTGCTCCAAGCAGAAATGAAATGCCTGGTTTGCTGGGTGTGGTGAGGGCTCTTTCTGCTCTCATATATGTCCAGATCAGTCAGAAAATGCATTTCTTTGCATTTTTAAATGTGGGGTTTTTGTATGCACAGCTTTCTTCAGAATAGTGTTTTCTTCTCTGTTTCAGGTTACAATGGCAGACCTAATCTTACAACAAAAAATGGAAATGGAAAAATAATACCTGGTAATAATGGAAAACCAAGTGGACAGAGAGTAATCAATGGCCCTCAAGGAACAAAGTGGGTAGGGTGACCTTCTCTCCAAATTCAAGATTCTTTGGCCTTTTATTGTACTTACATTTTCATTAAGAAAAGAGAGAACAGTGCCCTCAGTCAATGAAGCTGTAAAGTGAGGTTATACTTAGTGATCTAGTTTCCACTGTTCTGTTGAAATCTAATGACAAATTCTGCGTTTCATTATTGGAAACATTTTAAATGTCTGGTTTAAAGCCTGAAGGCTTGAATTTTGAACTATAGCATTACTCCCATAGATTTAGTGAATCATGTTTTCCTCAAAGTCAGTGGGATTACAGCTCCCCAGTGACTCGGGGCTTGTCTGCTGCGCAGTGTGAGTGGGGACTGCCCGAAGTAGCTGCTCTGAAGGACGTGTTCAGCAGTGCTTCTCCCAGACTCACACTCCAGGGAGAAGCACGTGAGCAAGAGTATCAAAAAGCAAGTTTACTAAATAAGTGTCATGATGCTTTAAATGTACATATGTAGGCATCTTTAAGCATTTTGCTGTTCATACAGACATGTTTTCAGTGGTGTTTTCAGAAGAGCTCAGATGTCATTGATACGGAAGCCCCACTAGGTGCCGACAAGTCCAGATCTTATCTTTTAGAATCCTTTCCAGTGAGTTTAAAAGCAACCAATGCAGCGAAGGAACTGGTGTTTGCCATGTGTTTGCCCAAACACTGAGCAGGAGGAGACTGTGACCAGCCTTCCTGGTGTTGGTAGATCTGCTCACAGGCTGCATGACACATAAAGACATTTGGTTTATGGCCACTTCAATCTTACGATTTGCATTAGAGAAACATAAAAAAGGTGCATCAGGTATGTCACATTCAAGGGAGGCATTTTGAAAAGCATGCCCAAAGCCTTTTACATAGACGCCAGAAAATGGGCTAGAAAGGTCCTTGGGAGTCTGTGGGGCGTCTCTCTCCACCCCATGAGAGGAAGGCATTGCTGCAAGCAGGATGAACACCTTGTAAAGAAAGAGGATCTATGTCAACGTCTGGGGCCTGGAGGCCTTCGGAAACTGATCTCATGATCTCCTGTCCCTCCTGCTACAGTATTTTCCCCAGCACCAAATGTAAGTCTGTCTTGCCAACCTGGAACTGCTGCTCACATTCTCTTCCCAGTTTCCTCACAGCACTTAACACCTTTTGCATTATTGTGTTCCTTGTCTCACTCAGTGTCTGTTACCTCTGGTTCAAACAGCATACAGTTCAGCTATTTTGGGTTGAAATAGCAATGAGAACTGGATTTTAACTGCAGTTACCTCTTGAATTCAATCCAAGCTCTCAGACAGATTTTTTTCTATGAGACAGAGGCTTTTCTTCAGTCTCCTACCCCAATTAAAATCCTAGCTACTTTGTTTTCATTGCCATTTCAATCTAAATTAGCTAGTTTAATCTTTCTTTTTTTTTTTTGTTATTAGTAGACATACTTTTAAATCCCATCTTTAAAAGGTCTCGGGGTCATACTCGAATCAGTATTACTGGAATCCACCACAGGAGCTGCACAGCCCAAGAAAATCAAGGGAGTTGCTCCTTTGCACCTGAGAGCTACAGTAGGCGATATGAATGTGGTTACTGTGCAGCTCTGGAGCTCAGCTCCTGGGGGTTTGCTTTCTTCAGCAGTGATTTTTCAGTGATTACTGTACAATTAGTGACTCACTTTTAAAAGTCTGTGGGTGTTGTGGCTATTCCTGAACACCACACTTAGCATCTGAATTTCCCCAGGATTTCTGCTGCTGTGAAATTTCATTTGACCTTCTCTTGTGTTAGCTAAACTTGAGTACATTTATTGCTTTTAGATTGTAGATCTTGACCGAGGGCTAGTGTTAAATGTTGAAGGAAAATACCTCCAAGATTCCCAAGGCAACCCTCTCCGAGTGAAATTAGGAGGGGATGGACGTACAATTGTTGGTAAGTGACAGCTTCCTTCTTACAGAAAAAAATTTACTGTTTTTGTGCACTTGGTACAAGTTTTTCAGCTGTTGAATGCTTCAGGCATCCCCAGGTCCCATGCAAGCCATTTGGAGTTGCTTGTACCTCAAGTCTCCATCCTGCACATTGCAGGACCTTGGGATGCTTTGGGGCATCCTGTGGAGCTCTTGAGTACAAGGCGGCAAGAATCACCTGAGTCCATCTCACTTGTATCAGCGTGAGAAAGGACTGCAGAACTGAGCCAGAATAGGGATGTTTATATCTCTGTGTGCATAGAAATAATTATTCCCCACCACTAGCACTACACCAGCCATATGTATTTATTTTTTCTTCTGAAACTGACCACAAACAGTAAAACACCCTGTGTGTGGTCTGTGAAAACACTGCTGTTTGCATATCAGTCTACCTGTATAGATCTCTTGAATGCAAATTCAGTGCCTGCTGTTGAACTGGTCACCATGAATATTTGCAGTATCCAGAATTTGGAACAAATTTTTATCTGCATCTCACCAGCTCATCCCACTTTTTCCTTGCACATGTTTGACATTAGGGAGCAGAATATGGATTCAACATACCTTTCATCAACAGTTCCGAGACTGACTTAGATTAAATGCAGGCACAGTCCGCGCATTTTGGTTCTGCAGTGAAACCTCCCTGCAGTCTTCCCAAGAAGTGTTTATCAAACAGCCGATAAAATGAACACCACTGTAGTTTATCTAAGGTTCTTCTGAACCATTTTGCAGCTTCCTTAGCCGTGGCTCTTTCCTAGATAACAACCACCTTCTCTGGCAGCTTAGTTACAGGAGGCTGCAATCACACTCTCAGTGCTTTTGTGGTATCTACTGTTGATAAATACCCTGCTATAAGCCTGAAATTGATTAATGGTGAGATTTTTTGGTTTTGTTCTTCTCTCCTAGATGAAAAGGGTGCTCCAGTGGTGAGTCCTGATGGATTACCTTTGTTTGGACATGGCAGATTTAGTAAACCTGTAGCAAGTGCACAAGATAAACCAATTATAAGCCTTGGAGGGAAACCTCTGATTGGTCTTGAAATGATTAAGAAAACAACCACTCCCTCAACCACTAAAACAACAACACCCCCAACAACTACCACAACAACTACTACAACCACTACTACAACTGTTGCGACAACTACCACCACCACTCCTGAACCAACCACCACTGAACCACCCACTGAGAAACCACCCCCGACCTGTCCTCCAGGCACTTACGCACAGTATGATGACGAGGGCAATTTGCTGTTGGGGTTCGATGGCCTACCAGAATGCAACACAGAAGGTAACTTCCTTTTGTGCTGTTCAGACTTCTTTGGTTGCGCTGTTTGTACAGTGGGAAAGAGTCTGACTCTGAAGATTTTTGTCAGTGTGATAAGGTAGGAGCTGAGATTAGAGCAGCTAGAGAAGGGTTTGGACATTTAATGGTTTTTCATTGGAAAATGTCATCTTTCCTCAAAACTGAAGTTTTTCATGGGAATATGTTGATTTCGGCAAAATTCTCACCTTGTCTTGGATCCAGTCTTGTCACATATATTCATGCATGTGAACACAAGTATAGCCATTAGTTTTCTGGTCTAAGCACTCACCTATAATGAAGTCCTTACTCCAGTTCAGGCCAGGGAAGGACCTGAAGGCCTTATACATTTTGTCTATTTTGTGTTTATTTCTCACAATAGATTCTGAAAAGTCACTCTTTTGAGCCATAGTGGGACCGGCTTTTTCAAGAAGAGATTCTTGTTCTCTTGCCAGCCCTCAGAGATAGACACTGTCTAGCAGGAATCCAGCACAGCACAAGTGAAGCTGGGGAAAGACAACTCTGGCTCTGCACAGATAAGGCAGAGAGTTGTACACTAGTTTCTTTCTTGTCTGAAAATATAAAACAGGGTCGGTACATGTCACTATTTCCCTGTTGCAGTTGTACAAGCTTAGTGTGTGGTGCCAAACTGAAATCCAAAGTAAACAAATATAAATGCACTAGTATTTGCGTGTTGAGCTGGTTCCTACCATGTTTTACCCTTTCATCACCTGAATGTTGTATTGCAAACCAGTCAGCTGCTTATTTTGCAAAACTGGATGAGGGAGCACCGTGGCAGTCCTTATCCTTTCCATTTGTAGGTAGTCCCCCACTCAGTCTACAAATGGTCAGTAGAAGCATGGCCATAACCTAAACAAAGGGATGGCAGTCAGACATCTGCCAGCTGCAGTGATCAGTTTTAATGGGTAATTAAACCCCTTTCCTTTACCCTGTACACCTGTATCTGTGAAGCCAAAGTAGATTTACCAGTAGGCCATGTAACCATGGCATGAGAAGCCGAACTATCACTTTGAAGAGTGCAGAAGATATGGAAAGATGTGGCTTCAGCAACTCACAGTGAGTCTAAGGATGGCATCTTTGGAAAGGATCTCAGAAGCAGAAGACTGAAAATTCCCTTACCAGCTACCCTGGGTAAGTAATGAGTAGCAGACGTTATTGCCTTGTACAGATGGAATTACAATGATTTATGTGTTAATATTTATCTAACAATAAGCCCCCTGTTTGAGTATGTATTTATCAAAGTGTGCATGCTTATATACATATGCATAGATGTGTGTATAGGCACACACACGCACACACAAACATATGTATATATAAATGACCATCATAATTAAATATTTCCTTGAAGATTTTTCATTTTCCCTTTGGTGCTTTCATTGTTTTTAGTTGTATTTACAAAAATGTTACAAATATTGCTTTATATGGTCAGCCTGGTATTCTCAAAGTTGCCTGAAGGGGACCGTGATTTTCCATAGGGTTAGAGTCCCTCCCACTCCCACCCGCTCCCTTTGCTTACCTTAGATATTGCTTGTATCCTCTAATGTTTCCTCTCTTTGGCCTGTGCTATTTCATACCTGAGGGACATCTGAGAATACATATTACAAGAACAATAAGAGTTTATGAAATATGGCTGGGCTTAATCTGAGCAAAGGCTCCAGAAGCTGAACAACAAAAAAACTTTGCAGTATTATTTTTAGCAGAGTTGTGGGCTGGGGAATTTTCATGTGATTTTATGAACATTTAAAAACATTCTGTTTTATTTTTTTTTGCCTTCCACCAGATGAGCTTGCTGGATCCTTGAGCTTTTCCTAGAGGCATGAATGAAAACTAGTCTTTTTACACAGCCTGTGTGTTCAATGAGAATGGCTTTTAAGTCACTCCTAAACTGTCTGGCATTTCAACAATATGTCTGCAAATGCATCAAAGCGGAAGATGGAAAGGACGTGATGGTGCTGGATTTCCACTTCTTACCTGCTATATAGCTTGAGCAATATTAATCCCAACCTGGCAATTTTGAAAGTTTCTCTGAAGAGTAATTATTAGAATTTTCTTGATCGTCTTCTTTTTCCTTTTTATTTTTTTTTTCATCATGGTGACCTGCCTCAACATTTGACAAATGCAGCAAACCAATCTGCCTGTTCCACAGAGGAACTTGCTTGAAAAGAAAGCATCTTTATGGTATTTATTTAATGATGACTGGTTTTGTTTAACAAGTGCAGTGTCTATTTCAAGAGGGATAAACAACTACTACTTGAATTATTAAAGCATTTAATGCAGTTTTCCCTTGACCATTTCCAAATCATATTTTTATGTTGTCTTTCCCTTTAATCTCAGTCTGGAAAATACTCCAGAACATTTAATGAAATACTTATTCTGCCAAAGCTTGCTGTTTTGTTGCTAAGTGCTTTACTCCCAAACAGCCAGGGGCTGCAAGTGCCAAAACCCACCGCCAAACGTTCTACTTAAGCTTTGGCAAATTTGCTTACTCTCTGGCAGGATTTCTGCTTCACCCAGCAGAATTTATTGTCAACATTTCACTAGATTCAGCAGTCTTTAACTTTCAAGAAGGACTTTGACAACACAAGTGTGATTTGTCAGTGAAATCAGCTAAACTTTTTTTCACAAACTCAAAAGGAAAAATAAATATCACTTGTTACATGTGATAAAATCAAGCAGTGGTTGCACAGTCTGCTGTCCTTAGAGGTGCCAACAGACTACGGCAAGCGGTCGTAGCAAGACTTAGCCTCATCTGGTACTGGCAGGGTTTACTGAAGAGCTGCAGCAAAGGGTGATGGAGCAAGCTGGAGAACTTCAGCTGGTGTATGCGGAGAAAGTTATAAAGTGAGAGGTCCTTTGGAGTGTACCTCCATCATCTTCATGCCACAGCTATTGCTAAAGAAGCATGGAAAGTGAAGCAGAAGAGACTGAACAAGCAAAAAAATAGAAAATAAAATTTGTGTATGCTGGATGGTACATAGGCGAAAGGCTGACCAGCTGGTAGGTATGAAGTTTAAATCTGCCTGTGAAGGATTTCAAATTTCTGCATATCTGAGCCTCTTGTGTACTTGGATGTAGTCAAAGATAAGTGCATCCATTGTAAACATTGATTGATGCTGGCTAACTGTGGTGACAAGATCTGTAGAATTCAACAAAGGATTTACTTTGTCAATGACTACCCTCAGAGAAGTCAAGTGGCTTCCAAGTGGATGGTCTCTGGAAGAGTGGCTGCAGAAGTCTACCATGAGAAAATGTCAGATTTTGCTATATGAATGTCTGACAAGAATTAAACCATTTCCCGTGTTTTCAAAACTTATTTTTGCATTAAAATCGCTACTATGTATTTGAAAGACACTTACTGTAGTAGAAATTAGCCTTGTACAATAATTGTTGGTTCTAAATAAAAAGATGCCTGCAAAATAAAAATGTATCATTCAGATTATATTTGTGAACTATTTGACATTAGCAGTTGAAATTTTGCATTGTTTGTATTACTGGCTTAGTAAAATTGTGCTTCCATATCAAGTGTTACAGGAACATGATCAGTTTCTATGTAGTATCCTGAGGTCAAAGCTGTCTTTCTCTTGTCTTTGTTCCCACACTGGCCTCTCCCCAGCCCCAGCATTTCATTGAAGACTTCTGATTGTAGCTGCAGTGGGTTCTGGCACAATGCTGTTGCTTTGTTTGCATTGCTTTTCGTGGCTAATCATCTGAGCTGGGTGTGCTCTTTAGCTTCCCTGCACAACACGCGGAGAAATGCATTTCTCAGAGTGTGCAGGGAAGCCTCCAGGATTCACAAGATGAGATACTTAATGGTTGATATATCTGGTGCTGGATACATGATCTGCAGAGATATTGACATAATATATGGGCATAGGCATCTGGGAAGTCTGTGGGTGCATTTGTATTGTTTTTTGGGGTGGATCGGGAGAGTGTTTTTGGTGTGCACCCCACAATCATCTCTTCTTGCCATGCGTTCATTTGCATTGTGGAGCAATCTCGGTGTGCACAAACTGAATTCCTGTTGGATGAAACTAAAGCAGCAGCAGTGCTTTAGGATGACACGTATGTGCCCCATTAGAAATGGGCATTCGGTCCACAGGATCAGACTAGGGCTAGTGCAATGTAAAACCCTGCGAAATCCATCACCAATTACTTTATTCTACAAATCCATTCCTTCTGGGCTACGTTACTTGCTAGCGTAGACACAGTCTGTAAATGTCATGGCTCTGTGGGTTGTTTGATTTTTATTCCCTGGCAAATATATTTGAATAGAAGTTTTCAGTTTATTTGGATTGTTTGATAGGGTTTTTTTTTTGCGTATAAATTTCTCACATTTGCTGCTCCTGAGGCTATAAAACATTGTCAAATCCTGACCTGAGGGTTACACAGCGGCTGGCAGCATGCCTTTGCTCCAGAGCTCCCAGGGCCAGGGCAGAGCTCCTGGAAGGTGTGTTACTCTCGATTTTGAGTAGCAGTCTGAACCCACTTTCCCCCAGCAAAACTCTTGGCTACTGCAGTTAGCTGTTCAGCTGTTGCTCTAAATATGCGGAATGGACTGTTGCTGTGTTATCTGGAAACTAGGCAGTTGTCTTATTTCTTTACAAATCAGCTGGCTAAAGATTTTTATTTTGAATTTTATTTCAGAAGTATTTTTCTAGGAGCGTCGGGATGGGACCATTGAATTCTTATAGCATTTTTTTTCTTTCTTCCTCAGTAGATACGTTCTCAGGACTGGATTCAGATGTGACAGCAACTCCCGAGGCATATGTGATATATGATGATGGTACTGTTTAAATGTAAAAGTCTGTTGCAAGTGGCATGTTTTGGGTTGGGTTTTTTCCGCTCTTCTTTCTTTGGATTTGGGTTCGAGGGGACAGGTTGGTGGTAAATGGGAGATTAAGCAAGCAGTGGTGAGCTGGAAAAGCTTTCCAGAGTCACACGTCACAAGTGAAGTTCCAGGGTGTAAAAGCAACCGATTCTGGGCACGAAGGTCCCTTTCTATTAGTCCTGCAATCTAACGGGAGCCTCCTGTGGAAATAAATTACATTCAGACCTAGGTCATACAGTCACCGCGTCAATCTTAGACTTACTTTCTCTGGTACAACTTCTAACTTCAGCCCACTCAAAGTCAATGAACTCTTCTAGGAAAAGAAAACCAAAATATTGTCTGAGCCCTGGAAACTTGAAATACTTTAGTGAGTTCTTACCACTCTAGAGCACTGTGAATATATTTTTTTTTGTCTTTTTTGATGCGTAGTCTGCATTTAGACAATAAAACATGCTCATACTGAATGAGATCACCTACATATAAAAGAATTAATCTGCTGAATTCATGTGGAATTCAAATTACAGAAATCAGAAATCAGATAAAAGGAGAAGAGGGAAATATTTTTGCGGTTATATTCGTGCCATCTTGATACTATAATTCAGGACACACAAAACTTAGCTGAAGAGGAAGCCTCAAGTCCCAGCATTTAATTTTAAGTCTGCACAGGGAATGCAAATTCTTAATTACTGGGACTAGCACTCACTTTCTGCCATCACTGACTTCTGATGTTCTGCTGCTTTTAATCCTCAGAGTCCTTCTCCTATCCCCGCATATTAAAGCAGATAAGTACAGAACCCTGTTAAATTCAAAGTGTTCTAGTACTAGCTTTTTAGTAGAATTTATGGCTCTAGAATAATAAAAGTTTTTTTCTTTGTGGATGCATTGCTGGGATCTTAAGTCAAACCAATAACAACAACAACAAAAAGAGCCATTTAGAAAGAGAGTGCAGCAACTGAGAGGGAGATATCATAGACTTTTTTGCTTTTTATTCTGATCGCTTCATATTGAGGCCAACTAAGAATGTGGGGAGGAGACGATGAACTAAAAACTGCACAAATTCTTTTCCCTACGTTCCTTACATCCCCATGGAAGTGGAATGTCCTCAGTGCACAGGTCTCCCCTTAGGGGCAGGTCACCTGCAGAAAACAGACACTTTAGCAGTTTAAGCAGGAAACACTCAAAGCCATGAGCAGAGTCCTACAGCCTGTATAAGGACAGAGCAGGGATGTGAAATTCTTCTTTCCTTTCATTTTGTGTGTCAATCTGGTAGCACAGTAGCTTTTCAAAGAGCACTGGATTTAATGGGACTGAATATCAAGGAGGACTGAATCAGGAGATTCACCTGTGCCAGTTGCCTTCCCTCATGGTCCTAATGGGACCATGAATGGCAAGTACGAGACTCCATGTCTCTAAGTTTCAGGGAGCCTTAAGAGCAGTATGAACCAGCTCTGGCATTTTAGAATAATAAGAGAGTTTTCTTAAGCCATTTTTTCACTGCCTTATCTCCTTCCTTTGGCATCTGAGGGCTGTGGACAGGGATTCAATTACTGTGCTGTCTTTCTTTGGGGATTTTAAGGGGAGGTCACAGACAGAGTGTGTTCAGGATATTTATGTATGAATACATTTGTTTATTGTCACCCTTTTTACCTGTGTGAATAAGGTCTAAATCAGCAACAACACTAGTATTCTGAGGCAAAGACTTTGTGCTTGCTGTCCATCAGTTTGCTAGAAACTCTTGCAAGTCTGAGGTGTGACCAACCCTGACTTAGAGGCCCATAAGGAGGGTGCATGACACTCCTTTGGGACTGTGGCTGGTGACAGAAATGTTTTCCTTCTCATGGTTAAGCCAAAATAACATGAAGCAAGCTCACATTTTCATCTTATGTTTCCTCTGAAGACTACGAGTTTTTTGAGAGTACTTTGCCACCAGCCACCACCACTGTCAGCACCACCACTGCTTCTACAACAACAGAATCGGAAGTTGTCTATCCGGAGACTAGTGTTGTTGGCACCGGCCCTGTATCAGAATATGATATTGCTGGGAAGAAACGCTTCACTGGTAAGGATGTCCTTTGGTTTATGTAGCTTACTACTTGTGCTGCAAAGAATTCTTGTTCTAGCAAAGTCAGCCCTTAAGCTGAGACCATTGTACAAATAGGTCCAACAGACTGGTTTGTCGTCCTTGTAAGGTCTGCCACCTGGGACGCCCAAACAGCAGTACTTTGTTCATAGCTTTGATAGTTGCATGTCTACGTGTGGACCCACACTGATTTTGTTGAAGCAGTGCAAACCTCTTTGTACTCTTTCAGTGTAAGTGCTCTGCTTTGTGTTCTGCACTGTATTTGGTTTATCTGAAGTCAGTAAGAGAGCAAGAGTGTCTACTCTGGTGCTCAATTCAGCTCAACTGCATCATTTTAAGTTCACACTAGTGGTTCAATCAATGCAAGTTTCCATGTAGGTGTGAGTCTTCCTCTGGGGGACCTGATTCTTTTCCACTGACCCATGCAACCCCAGTGATTTCACCCACCTTGCACAAGCATGTATGTCAAAGGCATGCTTCAAAGTCAAGGAATGAATGGTATTTTGGATATGAACTTTCCAAAAAGTAAAACCATCAGAGATAAATTTGACATTGCTATTTGTATCTTTGCTCTGTAGAAGGAACTTGGTGAAGGAACCCCCAGTACATTGACATGAGGCTGGCTCCTGTGTACGTGAGCCATTCAAGTGTGTAGGTAGGTGTTGCAGCTCGGACTTCAGGGCTGTACTGCTTCTTCATTAGAGAAGCAACTGGGGGCCGACCAGAGGGATTTGGAGGTAGTAGGGCACTGCATTCCAGCCTCCACCTCAGACTGGTGACCCCCCCCTCCCCTCAGCCTTTTACAAACCTCTGGCATTTGAGCTGAGGTCAAGTCAGCTGCTGGCTCACCTGGCATTTCAGATGGGAGTTCAGGGAATGGAGAGTCAGCTTTGACTCATGTCTTGCTTTCCCTTCCAATATCCACAAGCTTCACGTGGCTTAGAGCGGAGCTTTGCTGCTGAAGTGAAAGATTTGTTTTTATATAAGCCAAGACTTTTTCCAGTGCATCTTCAGTTTCCCTGTCCAAACAATTTCATGATGTTTCTATTCGGGTCTCTCACTGACAGCGCTTCTTGATTCATTTAGCTGGAGAGGCTAAAATTAACTTCATTTCAAAATCTGGAAAAAATCCCTTTAGGGCATGACATCCAATAAGATAAACCAAGAGAAGTTGGTTTATGAACATCTCAAGGCACTAGGGAAATAATATTACCATTTCAATGAATCGTATTATTGCAACTGAATAAACATTTCCAAAGCAAGTTTTATAGTCCTTACTTTGAATGTTACAGTGACTTTTAAGGTAATAAAAAAATGGTCTAATCTTTTCCCAAACTGAAGTGCAATTCTGGTCAGTATAAAGCTTTTGAAAATAAAAGTTACAGGTTGGGAGCACACGTCTGGAAGGCAGGGACTCATGACTCCTGGTCCCTTAGTACCCAGGGAACCATAGCAATAATCCCTTCATTTAACCTGGTCAGGCTTCACCTTGGAATTACTCTTCTTATTCTCTCTGTTGTTTCGCCCGAGCTTCAGGATGTTTGTGTAAGAACCAACCACTAAGACCTGGTAAAGTCTTAGACGATCTAAGGCCTTGGCAGGGGTCTGTTCCCACACGTGGAAAGGCAGAGAGTTTGGGTGACATTTCCTCCCCACCTCCAGATCAGCTGGAGGCAGCGTGCAGAGGGTCCTGCAGTCAGACTGCTTTCTTCTGCCTCTTGTAGCAAAGATGATCCTTCTGTCTTCGCATAATTGGGTACAGTTGTGAGTGTGGGCTAGACCTGAATATTGGCATCCCATTGCCCCTGCACTCAAATTTGAGTGTGAGCGATGCTTTCTTGGCAGCAGGGAACCGTCTCCGGGCTGGAAGCAGAGGAATTCTAAAATGCATCGCAAAACTTGACTCTCTTTTCAGGAAATTGCCGGCCTGCATGCTACTCTGTGGTACCTACAAACTGCTGACTAAACACTGCCCTTCCCTGTCTCTTCCAGCTCCTTATGTGACCTATCTCAATAAAGATCCAGCAGCCCCCTGCTCCTTGACAGAGGCCCTGGAGCACTTCCAAGTGGAGAGCCTCGATGAAATCATCCCTAATGACCTCAGAGAGAAAGATCTGCGTCCCCTGAAAGCCCCTCACAACATCACTGTCGTGGCAGTCGAAGGCTGTCACTCCTTTGTCATCGTGGACTGGGCCAAACCTGCTCGAGGAGACATGGTAACAGGTACTCTCCTGAGGGGTAGTGGGGAAGGGGAAGGTTTTCTTAAAGGACTGGTTTTGCCTTAAGCTGAGCCAATGGCTCATGAAGTTCTCACTCTGCAATTTTCTGGGAGAGGTGAGCTACTTTGTGAGAAGTGAGAAAGGTCCCTCTGTCATCCCTCGGTGTCAGACTGACCAGCTCATGCTGGTCCAGATTATTTCAAGGTTTTTGCCACTGCTTGTGTGGCAGCGGTTCTGAAGGCACTGCTTCTCACCTGGATGGTAGCTGTGATAGCGCTTTGCTCGACTGAGCACTTCTGCCTCCAGGTAGTGCCCTCAACACCACTGCAGGCACCTCCCAAGCCTGCCTTTGGAGCATCTTTCACACTCAGCTTCAGTCCACTTCAAGCTGAGGTGACTGGAGTGTGGCTGGAGCCACTCTGTGTCCTGCCCGGCTGTAAGCCTGCAACTGACTTCACGAAGGAATCTCAAAAGTTGCTGGAAAGGCACTAGAGTAAATAAATAACCCAAATATTTTAGAAATTAGTCAACCCCTGTTTGTCAGAGCTGAAGTAAGCATTGGAAGAGGCCACTGCTTTGGTGCTAACGTCCAGTTTTCGAGGAGCCTGGCCCAGCTCTGCGGCTGACAGCGATGACAGAGGGGTGGGAGCTGGTGGAGCTGAAGCAGGGTTAATGGTGGGAAGGGAGAAGGTGGCACTTGAACAGGCTGTGTGGTGTCCGTCCCACAGCGTTTCATTCTTCAAGGCTGTTGATCCAGTACATTACCTAGCACACTTTGCATAATGTGTTTGTTTTTTTTTTAAAAAACCCCACAGTATTTCTAACTATATTAGTTTCTGCACAGTCAGTGTGTCATTTAAAGCAGTGAATGTGTTACCTCTGTCATCTCTTTGCCTTCACTGTTTTAAACCAGTATTTGCACTTGGGTACCATCCTCTGATGTAATGCTCCATCATTATTAGCTAATGACAGGAAATTCTTGTAGCCTGGGATTTTCCAGGGGAGTTAGGCATCAAATCGCTTTCATATTCAAAGATGCTTCCACTCCTTTTAACCCATAAAATCTACCATGACACCTAGGGATATAATTTATTTAAAATTTATTTAGAATCCTCACAACTATTTGCCTTTCCCGTTTACAGGCTATCTGGTTTACAGTGCATCCTATGATGACTTTTTAAAGAATAAGTGGTCAACCAGGACTGCAGGGACTTCTCATTTGCCAATTGAGAACCTGAAGCCCAACACACGGTAAGGATTTGATCCACTCATTTTCAGTTCTACTAGGGAAGTAAAGCAAATTTTGAGAATTGTCAGTCATTTTTCTTGGCCTTAGTATAAATGATCTAGATTTTACTCATTCTGTTTGACAGCAAATTGTTTTATAAACCACACAGCTACTGACATGGTTATCTTTACCATATTGACCCTGGAGCAGATGACTGTATGTTCATGCATATATGTTTGTGTATATAAAAACATGTATCAGTAACAGAGAAAATGTTATTTTAAAAATGCATTTTCTAGTCTTATGCGTAGCTGAATCAAGTTTTAGGGGGAAGAGTATGCTAAAGTATACCCTTGGTGTGATGTGATGTGGTGTGGCCATTCCCACATACTGGCATGGCCGAGATTTGATACCTAAGGGCTGGTGAGGAGAGGTGTCGCTCCTGTCTGTTCTCGCTTTCTGTTCACATGAGTTGTGCTGGAAGAGAAGGCTTCATGGTATATAATGAGGCTGTCGCAGAAGTCAGTTTGGCAGGAGCTTTAGGTCTTTATCTTGCAAAAAAATCTCACTGAAATGGCAGAACATGCATGCTTCGTGTAATATTGTAATAATTCATGGCAATTGGGTGAGAAGTAAATGGCCACAAAGGGACTACATTAAAATTACTTCCTTTGGCAGATGCTCAGTGGCTGTCATACTTCTCTTTCAAATTCTGAGTATGAAATAGTTTTGGTGCTGCCTTGGGCTAGGTGATTGCTTTTCATGTGCTGATGCCTACAGTCTCTTAGACGCTGGTGGCAGGTGTTGCTCCTGTATGTGGTAACATGGGAGATGCACTGGGATTGCGGGCTAGGACTAGCATTCCTCACTTCACGATGAGCTGCAGTTCAGAGCATCCACTCCTAGGACAGGCACATAGGGTTTGTGCCAGGGCAACACAGAAGAGCAAAACGGTGTCACCTAAAGTGTCTTTCCTTTCCAAGATGATTTATAGACGAAGGGAAAGTTCTGTGGGTTAAAAGCAGTTAACTGAGAATCTCAACCTAGAAAACAGAGAAGAATTGTTTGAGCATGGCCTTCATCAAAAATCTTAATAGATTAAATAAAAAAATAAGATGAAATAAATAAATTATGACAAGCCAGTGCAGTGTAGCATTTGGGTCTCAAATATGACCAGGCATATTTTTTCTGACCACTTTACAGTGCTTCTCCGCACAGCCCTGACTTCAGCATAGACTTACACACACCTTGCCCCTGCAGCTGCTGCTGATGGCCCAAAACATATAAGCACCAAGAAATCAGTCTATGTGTTAAGAAGGGAGTGCTTCTCCACAACAGGGAACCTCAAAACAGGACATCCTCTGTCTCCTCCCTGGAGACTTCTCTCCAGCCAAAGAGTTCTGGGGACACAGCATCTCTTTGGGAGAGCCAGCACCAGAGCAACTTCAGCAGCAGCTCCTGGGTCCACCAGGGACACATACACCAAAGGACACCTGCAGCGTCAAAGCCCCAGGAAATTAGCAAGCAAAAGGTGTATGGAGAGGCAGGATAAGCATACACAGAACAGCCAAAGTGTTTAAAAAACAGAAATAAGTTGTTACAGGGAAAACTTTGTGCCATTTTATCCTCGGCTTTTCTGTCTACAGCATTGTTGGTCACACACTTCATGAGGCTTTTTCTCACATATTCAAGAGATAAAAAAAGGCAACCTATTCTGAAGATTAATAATCTAGACCTCAGTGCAAGTCATTAAGAGTGGTGGATGGTGGATTAAAGCAATATTACTTGCACAGTAGAGAGCTGCAATTTCATGCTCCGCATCTGCTAGTGCCCTTGTTATAAAACATCATTGTTACAAAAGTACGGAGGGAGCTGTGGGGCACAGTTTCTCTGTGGGTTTCACCCATCATAACAAGATGGAAGAGGTCTGAGATCTCCTAAGCTCTGTTCCTAGATAGTGAGAGAAGCGGGTGCAGACCCTCCTGCCTTTGTATGTCCACGTCCTTGTGCCTTGAGGACATCCTTTCCCTAAACCTCTCTCCTCCTGCCACTAGTCCCAGTTCCTGCCTCCACACCCCAGACTCCTGTACATCCCCTGCCCTTCTCCCCTTCACCAGTTTTCTGTAGCCTCTCCTCTGCTCCCGCACTCTGAGCCTGTTCCCCACACAGGCCAGGGAGGCTTTGCCTGTATGCTCCAGATTCCCCTGGATGGACTCCTTCGTGTCTTGCTTCTCTGCCATTTCCAAGTTCCAGCCCCAGCTCCTCACCTCTTCACTGTCTTTCAGCCAACTCTCCCTCGCCTGCTGCCCCAAGGACAGTGTTGAAGAGCAGCGATAGCTCTCTGCTTCTCGTGCCCAGCATCTCAAGGGCTCCAGGTGACCAGAAAGAGGGGTTACAGTGAAAGTCCCCCAGGAGCCCTGCAGCTACTGTCCTGGCTGCGCTCGGTGCAGGGGAATTGATGGGAATTGAGCTGCCAACTTGTGATACATCTGCCAAGATGCATGTTAACTCCAGGCTTTAGAAGGTCACAATTTAGCTGTATTTGAATGGAGTTTTACAGGAACAGCCAGGTTATAGGTTCATGCATCTCCATGAACCTACTAACTCCCCTATCACATAGTAAGGTTCTGTTTCAAAGTAAGAGAGCAAGCACTCAAGCAAGCAGTGTTTGTTTTAAGCATATTATTTCCCCAACATCTTACTGAAGAATGGTATAATCCATTGGCCTCTGTTGTATGCTCTGTGGAGGCAATAAAGTCTTCATGTGGGGTCTGTGGTGGAGAAGGAGGAGAAATTTTCCTTCTTTACGACAGGGAAATTATGTGTATCGGCCAATCTCATTTACATTCTCCAAATCCACAGGCTGAATTGATTGCATATTTTTTGTCTTAAAAATAACTCCCTAACCACTGGGAAACGACCCCATGCCTAACTAAGAAAATATGGCATGAAATCTGAAGTTAATCTAAAAATTTTGTGTTTGCACTGTTAGTGCATTTTGTGAGAAGTCTTTGATTAAGTCAGATTTACTTCACGCAGATGCTATTGACTGCTGGGTGTCCCGTGAGGGGCTGTGGGTGGTGCAATCTTGCGGCGTGCGCAGCGTATCAATAACAGGTTGGCATCTTGGCAGAAGTCAGCCCCAGCGAAGATTTGAAGCTGTCAACGTGTCCTGGAAAACATCTGCCTGGTGTTTGGGTTTTACAAACAAAACGGAAGTCTGTGTTTTTAACCCGTGTCATAAGTTTTCTTCCAAGGCCTGGTCTGACCTCCCTTTGAGAAGTGGAAGTTTTTCCATTAGCAAAACTCTGGCCAGCTTCAGTGGGCACAGGAGCTGCTTCCTTGTGACATGTGAATGTAAACACTACAATTACTTTAAACCTTATTAAACCTTAAAAACAGCAGTCTTGACAATGTCCCTTCCCTAAGCTTAATTCTCAGCTGTCACAGAAGGCTGATGCAAAGGGCTGGGCAGCATCTGCTCAACCACTAAATCCAGTCTCCTGCAGTCACAAACATGATACTCTGCGTCATAAACATTTCAATCTCTTTCTTGACCATGGTTAGATTTTTTTCTGCCTTTCTGTGGGAAAGCTGTGTCGGTGCCTGACGGGAGTGGCTAGATAGTCTCATGATAGTCTATCTCATGATAGTCTCACGGTCCTTTACCACCATATCTCCTTGTCTCATCAAATCTTCTTCTCTGTCCACTCAGTTTTTGTTCCCTCCAGGGACATTTTGTTCCCACAGTGCCTGCTATCAATTCCACTGTTGTACAGGGCACTTCATAGGAAGCTTTCAAACAGTACTCAGGGCTCACAACTGCAAGCAGATCCTGGATCTTCTGGGTCTGGGGGTCAGATGCAGCAAAAATTTATGTTTCCATTCTGTATCTCTATGAAAGCAAAGCCGCAGTATGTCCAACAAGTAGCAACAGCCACAGCTGGCTGCTGCGTATCACCGGACAGCACAAAAGAGGTAAGAAGTCAATGAAACCCTTGTCCTATGCAAGCAGTAGATCTGTGTGGCACATACCTACATCATGCCAGCTGTGTAGGAAGCTCCTCTTCCAACTCTGCTCTAGTGTCTCATGGTAATATTTCTTGTAAATATTCACGGCAAATGTAGTGCTAGGCCATTTTCGATGCAGGGAGGCACTTTGCACTAGCCTGTGAACCTGCAGGCAGCTGATTTACATGTTTTTCTTCTATAGGGATGGTGCAGTTGCAGGAGGAGGGTTTCAGCCCTTGCTGCCCTCTCCACGTGCTTGTGGGAGGAAACCTGCCTGTCCCTCCCCACCCCCTCCCAGCCTCTTTTCCTCCTCATCCACCGATCCTGATGGGCGGTGGGTCTGTGGGGTGCTGTCACATCAGCTCGTCCCCTCCCCTTCCCGGGAGTGCGTGGCTGTCCCTCCAAACACCTGCCTGTACCCTCCACACATCCACCACCCTTGTGCTGGCCCAGGAGGTCTGGCAGCAGCCATCCCACCGTCCCCATGGCTGGCATGTTGTCCCAGTGCTGTGGATCCCGCCCTGCCACCTGCAGCACATGCGGACGGTGCTGCTGTGTGTCCCATGGCTGGCTGGTGTCCCACCATCTCAGCCTGCCACTGGACGGGGCGCGGGGCTGGGGTGTCCATGCAGGCACCCCTTCGAAGAGGCAGGAAAAAGGATTTTGCGGCGAAAAATTTTTTTTTTAAAAACAGCTGTTTCCCTAATTAGCGTGCTTTGCGATTATCTCACTTTCTGGCTGCGAGTGCCAGCTATTTCATGCGAACAGAAGGGAGACACCTTGAGTTAAGTCATAAAATGATTTACTCAAAGTGACAGGTATGGTGATAGGATTAGTCATATAGTCTAAATGAATAAAAATATTACATATTCATTGCCCCATTACAGTTTATTATGTCCTTGTTTGACATGTCAGTAGAAGTGATGTGTAAAATCTCTAAGGAGGTTTATCCTTAGGAGGAAAAGCTTTTTTCTTGTCTGTATTGAAAATGAGCAGCGAATGGTATTGCGTCTCTTGCAGTTGTTATTCTTCTGTGACTATTCGTAACAATTCATTGCAGTTCTGCCTGAGCAAAGTGTAATCAAAGCACAATCAACTTATATATTACAAGTTTTGTTCATGTATTTATGTGATGAAGAACAGTTGAGTTATATTGGTTTGAGATTTCCTGGTAAATTCATCAGCTGAAGGATTCTGACTAATGAAAATGTCAGATGCCTGGACCTAGGAGGGCTTTGGCAATTTCTGTTTTATTTGTCATGTCTGAGAAAGAAATATATCCTGACTGCATTATTTCATTGACGTTCTTAATACAGTAATCATAGCATCGTCTATGTTTAAATCACAGGTCAGCAAGTCATGAGACCTGGCTCTCTTTCTGGCACTACTAAAGGCTTCTTGTATATATAAAGGCTTAGGAACTAATTTTCCAATTTAGTGAAGAAGAATGTACTCAGAACTTCCTCGCTGCTTTTTCCAGACAGTGGGGCGGGCTTTTATGTACACAGCAGGACACCTGAATGCACAGTTGCCCTGATTGCGTAGGTAATCATAGGGAAGATGTAGGCTGGAAAACATTTTTCTCCTGCTCTTCTGAAGTAGTCACACCAATGTTGGGCTAAGCCAGCGCAGCTTGGTACTGCGTCGCGGCCGTTCCGGGAGCCACATGAGGAATTGCTGCCTTGTGACCTGTCTCTGTGTTCAGCCTTGCGCCGCTGGCCCCTGTCCCGACCCAAATGGAGAAGGTGCGAGAGGGTGAAGGAGGTGTGGATGGATGCAGGTGTCCCGTGAGAGCACTGACAGCTCAGGGGATTAAAGCAGTGCTCAGGCTGCTGTGCTTACTCGGGTGGCCAGAAGCAGAGAAGCACACAGGAGGCTTTTCACTCCCCTCTCCTCTTTCTCCAGCCATACTAAACACTCACAAGCTGCGGTTGAGAAATCAAGGCCAGTAGTTAAAACCACTGGCAAATATTTCTGCCAGGAAGAGGATTGTGCTAGGAATGAGCAAAAGACACAGCCTTGCTAAATGTCACTATTTAAGGTGGTTTCTTTTTGCCACAGCGTGTGTGTCTTTTAAAAGAAAGCTGCGAGCCCTTTGTGAGCATCGTATAGTTGTTTATTACAGGCAGAACTGGCTGCAGAAAGCAGGAGTGGAGCTGGTTTCTGCCATCAGCTGTGGGACGCAGCAGGGACAGGGGACACATTCCCCATGCAGGGGTGGGAATGTGTCCCACAGAGGGTCTGACCGTGCGTGTGCTGCAGGTCTGGCACAGATACAAGGTAAAGCTCGTGCCATGGATGAAGCCCAGAACATTTCAGTTCCTGTAGCTTCCACATTGATCTTGCCTAAAAGGCATGCCTCTAATTTTTACAGTGAACAAGAACGTGACCTAGTACGTACCCTGGAGATAACCAGCTTGGTACACAGCAAAATCCTGTGTTCATATGATGGCCACCCTTCTGCTGAAGAAGTGGATGTTATTTGCACATCTTTTCAGTCTTCCCATTTGATTTTGACATGAAGCAGTTCACTTTGCATGAAAACAAACATTCTTTTTAATGGAAAAAGAGATTCACCTTTGCCAAAGGGCTGGTTCAACTGGGTCCCCCCTGGTTTCTCAGTGTGAATAGTTTTGCATGTGCTTTCTGGTGCTTAGGCCAGAGAGGTTCCTTTCAGGAGCGACCTCCAGGGCCTGCTCTGTGGCTAAGTCCTTGAGGAAAAGATACATCTCATGGTACAGGAAAGTGCACACAGTAAAAATTGAGTGGCAGACTAAAAATAGCAAAGTTCCTGCAACAGGATTGTGCTGAATTTGCCTGCAGCCTGGTAGGCTGTAAAATATAAGCATCTTACGTGGCATTAAACCACGTTACACTCTTACGTCGCAAGGGCTACTGTCATTTCTTGTGGACAGAAGGGAAGAAAAGGGAGTGAAGTTTTTAATGCAGATGGCGTCCATGCTTAGTGCATAAACCGTGCCAGGTAGCAATAGCTTCCAGAGGATGTCAGACCATGTTTGCTGTGAACCACACTGTCTCGGCCCAGTGTGGGCCATACAAGAGGAGCAGCGCTGGCAGGTTTCTGTGCAGGATTGGAAGAGCTTTGTCAGAGTTAGGGTGATGGTTGGACTAGATGATCTGAAAGGTTCCTTCCAACCTAGGCGATTCTATGATTCTATGATCAAGAGCAGCCTGATGTTTTTAATGGGGCAGGCTCACTTTCACCAGGAGCATCAGGCCTACCACTCAGGTGGGATATTGCTATGGGAGGTAATCCAGTGCTCGGTGGCACCTGTAAGTGCTCGCCCTGTTATGTGGCTCATGTATGGCGCTTTTGGAGATGTCTGCTTTTGGTTGAGAGGCTAAATCAAGATCCAAATGCTATGTGGATATTACAGAGGTGTGGTCATTTTTTTATTAATTTCTTTACAAGAATGAAATTGAGCAAGCAGGCAAGAAAGGAAGACCTTAACCCAGGCACTTTAAAAATGCTGTGCTGGAACTTTTTACAGTGATCTTCCATTCTAATTGGTTTCTGCTGGACTGGATACAAAGAAGAAAAGGAAAGAAGAAAACATTAATCTGGGGAAAAAATGTCAGGATAAGCATCAAATAAAAATTATTGTATTTGGAAGTGAAATAAAAATGTGCTTACACATTCTTCTCTAAGAGTGATAATAATTTTGCTTCTGTCAAGCAAAGAATGGAGTTCTAGTGGCAAGTCATGTGCTTCGAGTTAAGCATATGATTTAAATACTTTGGGGAACCAGTAAGGCAACATGTGAAACATTCTCATATTACTCAAGTATTGTGATCTTAATGCTACTAGAGTTTTTACAGAAAGGTCAAAAGCTTATTGTCTGATCTCTTGTAAATCTGATCTAGTTTTAGTTTGCAGTTCACACCAGTGCTTTTGTGGGAGTTGGGGTTGGACTAGATGATCTCCAAAGGTCCCTTCCAACCCCTACCATTCTGTGATTCTGTGAGTTAATCTGATTTAAAACTGTTCCTGAGATCAGAATTTAATTTCCTTGCAACTTGTCCTTTTAGTCTATTGCTGTTGGTTGTTTCATATAAAATGGATGTAGTTGTGCGTATTTTTTTGAAGGGGGGGTGATAAAAATAAATGATCCAAAAATATGCATGTAAGCAACTCCAAAAAGGAGAAGTTTGTCTGTAACAGCCAGCTCATACCCTGGCTGAGTATCCAATTTAATCCATTTAATGCAAAGGACACCTGAACTCGGTGGAATGCTACTGGCTTCATTCTCACCCTGTTTTAGTATTATTAATAATAAAGCAATTGCAGTGGAATCAATGTTTTAATCTTATTTTCCCTGTCATTTTGTTTCAGGTATTATTTTAAAGTCCAAGCAAAGAATCCCTTTGGTTATGGACCTGTTAGCTCTTCAGTCTCATTTATCACAGAATCTGGTATGCTTTGCTTTTTATTTTCATCTCAAAACTGAATTCCTAGTAACAGATGTCGCAGGTCAATGACTGAAACCAGCACAGTAATAATGGTGATTACCCTGAACTTCCTGCTTTTGAGATATTTGGTTTTAGGTTAATTATTTGTTTTCAGTAAAGCTAGGAAAGTAATATGCACTCTTAATGCCATTATGAAAATCTAAGTGACATTAAAGTGAGCTTCAGGGGAACAGGAAGTGGAATTTAAAATACAAAAGACTACTAATGTTCAACGATACAGAAGCAATGGGAAGTTTAATGTCTTTGATAGATTGACCAAACATTTAGTAAATTAGCTTCCTAACTGTGAACAGCTGAACAGTTGGAAGCAGTTGTCTCTGGAAGAAATACAGGACACAATTGTTCCATCAGACGGGCAAAGTTCTCTGTTCTTTTTTTGACAAGGCATGCTGCTCTTTCACAGGGCTAATAGTGTGTTCAAGACCAACATCCCCTTCTAAAAATAGTACATTAAATGAGCTATTTTTACCCATTTCTTGTTGTTCTTCATCTTCCATTGAGCCAGAGGCCAATGACTCCACTGAGAAATAAAAGGCAAATTATTCAGTCTTTACTTGAGCAAAATGTCTGTTGTCTCTTGCAAATTTTGCCCTTTTGGGCAAACATGGGGTTTATGCAGTCCCTGCCTTTGCTCATTTGGCTTCAACCCATAGTGCTCACTTCAGAAGCTCCATTAAGAACCATTTCTTCACAGAAGGGAGACAAAGATGCAAGATCAGTAAATGGTCCTGCACAACATATTGAGTTATTTTTTAAAAGGAGTAAGAAGCTCAAGTATAAATCCAAGCATAATGTTTAACATTGGACAAATACGGCATGCTGTATCTTGCAGGGAGTTTTGCTGATTAGCTGGCTGCCAGTATATGAGCCTGGATGGTTATTTTTCCTATCCAAAATCAGCTACCTTGTGAACTTTATTTAACAGGTTAAATCCACCAGATTTCAAGTTTTATTTGCAGCACTGATCTTTCGTTTGTCGTGTGGCCAAAGGTGGCTTTCCAGCTGGCAGAAGTACAAAAGCAGTTGCTAAATCTAAAGCCAGATGGTATAGTTACAGTGATGAAGTAGGCCAGAAGAGACAGAAATGGTTTGTTCAGAGTGCTCTTCGAATCCAATTGAAAGATGTGAGCTGATGAGAATATTCAATAAAGAATGCCATCCTAGGATCAAGCAGCTTGTTGAAAATGTTCAGCATTACCCCTGGTAACCCACTGAAGAGAAGAGAAACCCATTGTTCCCTTTCATCAAACTGGAAAAAACTCCCTGGAATTTTTCTTCCCCACTGGTAGACAAGCACTGTGATTTTTCTTCAGGTATTTTGTGCACAATAAGGACTAGTTAAGAGATGATAGAAACTGCAATGTAATGAATACAGAGAAGCTAATGCATTAGATCATGTTGGTTTGTTATCCTTACTCCACACCTATTCCATCCTTCTTTCTTTAAAAAAGAGAGTATTTCAAGTGAGCAGAAGCTCTTGAGGCAGTGGATAGTGCACCCTGCACTGCCTACGGGGCTTCTGCAAAAATTCTGTCACTATGACAAAAAGAATTAAAATGATAAATTTCATGTATTTATGAATACCAATAAACAACTGTACTAAATACGTTGGATGTCTGAGACTGAGATTTGCGTACAAGAGGTAGGTTACATATCCCTTTGGAAGTTAGGCCTGCAGGTGTAATTTACACTATATATTCAGAAGCTTACAGGCAAACTGTCCTCCTGCACTGAGGACCTTCTGAGAGGAGGAAATCTGCTTCAAAGTTGGCTTTGAACTTTGATACTAGTCTCAATAGTTTTTTTACAGTATCAGAGTAAATATACAGTCCGGTGGCAAGTTTCCTGAATGGAGAAAAACAGTGGAATAACAAACACTCATCAGCTCTGCAAATCGACGAGACATGTAAATCCCACATTCATAATGTACCTAAAAGTAGTCGCTCTGCAACTGACATTTCCTTGATTGACACTGTATCTTTTATATTATAAAACAAGATTTGGAACAAAATACTAATTTTTTGTATTTGTTTCATTCTTCTAGACAATCCCCTCCTCATTGTCAGACCACCTGGTAAGTCTTATTCCGCTATTTCTTTCAAGATGTGCATAAAACCTGTGCAAAACTGTTATAATATAGGTGTTAGAAGCATATTAACAGGCAATTTGAGTTACAGTTTTAAGTGAGAACAGGTAGTAATTTGTTGTGCTAGTTCAAAAAATATTTTCTGTCTTAAGATCTCTTTCTGGTCTTTGAAAAGAAACCTTGTAAAGATGTGTTAGATTGAGCACTTGATTTTGGCCCATCTTTTACCTGGTACAACAGCTTTAATAATAAGCGCTAAACTATATTGCTTCTGTATCTGTGTCCTTTAGTTCCCTGAGCATAGCTTGGACAGTTCTGCTTTCTCTACTTGTTAGGCTCATCTATAAGCCTAATGCCCTTATAAATAATAAAAAAATTCAAGGGTTTGTGGCTGACCTGAATGACAGGGATATGTCACAATGCTGTTGAGCCTGCTTTGCATTTCCAAGCCTACTGACTTTGCAATAAGCCAGTTTGGCCCCTAATCAGAAGAGCTGATTTCCTGGTGCTGGGACTGACCTTGCTGCCATGTCCTTTGGTAGGGTGCTCTGGGGAGAAAAGCAGGAAAAAGAGATCTCATGGTTATTACACTCCGTCAGCTTTCCTAAGCAGTTCAAATGGTTGGTTCTGGGGCTTTTTGACTGCATTGTTCATGAAAACAATATCCAGTGTCTCCCTCCCTTCTATGTTTTATTATGCTTGTTAGTCTGCTTTTTCCATGTCCTCTCAGATGTCTCTGATGATGCACAGGATTCGGAGAGCACAAGCATGCTGTGTCTCTGGCAGTCAGTGTGGGAGGCCTCAGAGCAGTGGCCGTCCCGTGTCACCGGTCACCTTCAGGTTTTTTTGTTGTCAGTTATTTCGTGGGTCTGTTCAGGGAAAGGAGATTTTGGAAGGTGATGGCTTTTGCACTTGTAGTTTCTGCTCTGACTGGACAAAGAAAATATTTTTGTGTAGCCGCAGTGGTAGAGATAAGATAGACCAAAAAGAGGTGGCAGAGCTCTGGGAACCTGTGGAAATGAAGATCTTCTGAACATCCAGCGCAGCTCTTGCAGGACATGCTAAGTTTATCCTTCAGGATTTTTGGAGGTGGGCAAAAGTGGTGGACAAATGCAGACCATTCACAGCAATGAAACTGCATTCAAGAAATAGAGAGTTCGTTGCTTTATTCTAAAGGCAAAATCCTGCAATCCTTTCGCTGTGTGACTAATTGTGTAAAGTCAGTCCAGTTACCTTTGTGTCCATACTGGTGGAGTTTTGAAGATTGCTGATCGGCGATTGCTTCTCACGTGCAAGTGTTTGCAGGATTTGGTTCATGTGCCTGGTGAGAGGGAGGAAGAATGACTAACAGAAAAAACTTTCAATCTCATTTGTAATCCACCTCAAAATAGCACAGTAAAAACAGCGCTTTGTGCTGTAGCTCGGGAGAAAAATATCAGTTATCACATTGGAAGCTTTTTGTGTAGTTATATATACATTACTACAACAGCAATTTCAAAAGAAATTACATTGTCTTGGTTAGTATAAAGAAAACATTTAGGCAAGCTAGAAGGAATATTTAGTCTTTTGTGATACAGTCTTCTCTGCAGCGGCGCTCCGGACAGAGTCCCCCAGGAAAGGTCTCACTTGTCTGTTGTTGGAACCTTGTCTGTTTTGATGTAATGTGGGAAAACAAAACAGAAAAATACGTTTCTGATTTGACCTTTTTAACCAAATAGCAAGAATAGACTTGAATTCACATCACAGGCTGTTACTCACCGCAGAATTTTTAACATCTGTTTTTTATAGCAAAAGGTGTAAGTCTTGTACTTGGTGTTAAAATGCAAGTGACTGTAATTAGACAGTGCCACTGTCAGACCTAGGATCAGGCTCTGTTTAGAAAAGAAACAGAGTATCACTAGGTAGAAAAGATGTCTTACTAAAAACAGTGAGACTATTTGTTTACTTAAAACTGCGGTTCAGTACATGAAATCATATTTTTTATCATTTTAACAGTTATTGCTATCTACTTCCTAGAAGGGATTTAATCAAGTCCCTTGCATTTTAATTTTTTTTAATAATATATGTTCTTGAAGTAGTATTTCCAGATATAGAAAAGTCAGGCATTAATCTGATGCAGCATCTCTTGTAAAACACACTATCAGATGTAAACCTCAGCAAAGTTCAGGCTGAAATGCTGAAGTCTGTCCTTAATGTTGAATTTTATTTTCTCCAAGGTGGTGAGCCTATCTGGATCCCCTTCACTTTTAAATACGACCCCACCTATTCAGACTGCAGTGGCAAGCAGTACGTGAAACGGACTTGGTACCGCAAGTTTGTAGGAGTGGTTCTTTGCAACTCCTTAAGGTACAAGATTTACCTCAGCGATGACCTGAAAGGTAGGCACCGAGATGAATTTCCTGATATATGATTACTTGTCATTTCCATCTTCTTGCTTTCTTCACCTTGTCTGTGAAGGGATTGTGTGATGGCTATCTTGGGAGTCCTTCTCATGAGAAGGTCTGAACGGCTGACCTGCCCTGCTTCTGTGTTACGCTCGTGCCCTGGCATTAGCTTCCCAGCAAAGCTCTTTAGATGGAGGAGAGGAGGAAGTTTCCCTTGAAAAGCCTGTGTGTTTTTGTATCCTGAGAAAGCAATGTGCTTTGTACTGTGAGAACAAAGTTCTGCTCCCTACACCTCTCCCTGGGAAGTCCCATGCTTGCCCCGTGGGCGTGTGAGCCCCAGCTACACATGGTCAGACAGAGCAACACACCCTGGAGAGCCCCAGGGCAGGTGGAAGCGGGGAACGGTGGAGGAAAGACTGGTATTACAGTGACGGGGTGAGCAGTGCTCCTAGGGGTTAACAGTAGCTCTTACGTGGGTGTATTTGATGAGACTTAATGAAGAAAACTTTCCATATTGTTCATCCGGGGTACTGGGATTATCTCAATGGCTTTTCAGATTATGTTGATGTGTTATTTTTATTGCAATGCATTTGTATAGTTTAAAGGCAGTGTTTGAATATAGGATAAGAAAAAATCAGGGCAGCAGGACCCACCTCATCTGCTAGAGGGAGAGGTCCACAGTTTTCAGTTTTCATTTGAGACTGCAGTCACGCTGGTGGTATTGAAAACTGGAGCGTTTTTTACTTTCTCATGACATATTGAAATGACTGGTTTGGTTGAAATTCCCTCCACCTGTTACCTTAGGTGCAGTGTCCATGAACTTGGAAAATTGGGAATATTCCTTACCGAGCTATAATCCATTTCTCTTTTCCATAATATCTCCTTCTGTACTGTGAAGGTAGCATTCTCCTTCTTTTCAACCACCGTTTGTTCATTAGAAATACTGTGTTTGTCACTGTAGTACTTCTCCTGCTTTCTCCCACATCTAGTTTCCTGGTGGTAAAGAGCACCCTAAACAAAAATAATTCTGAGTCAAATAATCTGTCTGTATCACCCTTCAGACACCTTCTACAACATTGGGGATAGCTGGGGAAGGGGCGAGGACCACTGCCAGTTTGTGGATTCACACCTGGACGGAAGAACGGGACCTCAGTCGTACATTGAAGCCCTGCCCACCATCCGAGGTATGGCAACGCGGGAGTGGGGTGCTGGCCAGGTGCCTGTCATCCCGTCCGTAGGTTTCAGGGTTAGGGAGCAGGGCATGGAGTGGGGCTCCTTGTCCATGACTGCTGGCAGCTCCCTGAGGAGTCCTGCTGATGCAGTAGGTGGTGAGACGGTCTTGTACTCAGGCCCAGCTGAACAGGTTATGAAAATCCCAGAAGAACTTGCAGGTGTTGAGAGAGAGAGAGAGAGGGAGAGACAGAAGGAAAGAGAGGGGCATATGGTGCAGATAATTTACAGAAACAAAATGCAAAAACAGAAATAAAAAATTGTATAGGTCTATGAAACCTTTCTCCCAATTATACAACATACCTCATGGAACAGAGGTGCAAACTCTTCCACAAAGGACCAGCTGCAATCTTTGCAAATACGGCATTTGCAAATAGTTTCTGACCAGTTCGTTCAATACAAAGCACACAGGAGTATGTCTAGTGTGTACTAGGAGTACTGTGTCCAGTTCTGGGCTCCCCCGCTCAAGAAGGACAGGGAACTGCTGGAGAGGGTGCAGCAAAGGGCTACGAAGATGATTAGGAGATTGGAACACCTCTCTTATGAAGAAAGGCTGAGGGATTTGTGTCTTTTTAGTCTGGAAGAAAGACAACTGAGGGGGAATCTTATTAATGCATACAAATACTTAAAGGGTGGGTGTCAGGAGGATGGGGCCAGGCTCTTTTCAGTGGTGCCCGGCAACAGGACAAGGGGTAACAGGCACAAACTTGAACACAGGAAGTGCCATCTCAACATGAGGAAAAACTTCTTTACTTTGAGGGTGGCAGAGCACTGGAACAGGCTGCCCAGAGAGGTGGTGGAGTCTCCATCTCTGGAGACATTCGAAGCCTGCCTGGACGCGTTCCTGTGCAACCTGCTCTAAGGTGACCCTGCTCTGGCAGGGGGGTTGGACTAGATGATCTCCAGAGGTCCCTTCCAACCCCTGCCATTCTGTGATTCTGTGACTTAAGGTGGGACTGCAGGACGTTTATTCTGGCCTGGTAGATATCTATCTCCCTCTGAGGGAAAATTCTCGCCTTGAAGGAGTTCCTCTGAGTAAACCGCTCAGCTCACATAGCCAAGAGGGCTTTCTCTCTCTTCTGTGGCTTTCTCCACAAAACGAACCCAATCATGAAAGTCAGCCAATCTTTTCAATAAGTCAGTTGATTTAAATTATTCAGTTGACTTTAATGGTTTCCATGGTAAGTTGTTTGTTGATATTCTTTTCATGGTGATGTTACCAGGAAGAAACTGAAATAGCCACTGATGTATATCACTGGGAAGTACCGCATTTCTCAGTTCAAAAGAGGGATGATTAATCCAGATGTGTATTACTAGGTCTAGAAGACAGAGATAGAGCACACAGAAATTATATTATTGGCACAAGACATGAGTGTTTCAGATGTTCCAGTGCACGAGCTATGCAGAGAAGAATGCTGCACCTCTCCTAATGCTTTAAGCAGTCACATTCTTTCTGCAGATGAAGAAAAGGCTATCGGAAGGGAGAGAAAGGGCTCAACTCCACATTTACAGCATGAAATGATACCTTTTTATTTTGCGAAAAGCTGATGTTTGTTGATAGTCTCTTGAGCCCTATGAGATGATAGGATTTGATGGTATTTTTTGCCCCAGAGCCCTTCATATATTTAAACTGACTTGGAAACTTCATAAACACAGCTGAAATATAGCCACCTTTTGGAGTGAAATGCAGAAGCGCTTTGGCAGACTACAGCATTACACAATAGTTCAAGAGATTTTGGACAGTAAAACGAATCAAAACTACAAGAAATACAAAGAGTGAAATAATTCAAAAAAGATCTAAAGCAAATACCAGGGCTAGCAAATACCATTTTGACAAAACTCCCTACCAGACAGCTTCTAAATTTTCATCTGGGCTGTGGGATTGACTCTCACTGCGTCTGTTACTTTTGTTAAATAATTGCGTCTCTGTTTTGAAATGCAAATGGTCATTTTTCTCCCATCAGGGTATTACCGCCAGTACCGCCAGGAGCCTGTATCGTTTGGACGCATTGGATACACAACACCCTACTACTATGTGGGCTGGTATGAGTGCGGCGTGCCTATCCCAGGGAAATGGTAGCAGTCTGCTTTCCTGTCTCAGGCAGGGCAGGCTGACCATGCTTTTTAAAAGATTTCCACCAGCGGACTGTGAGCAACTGATTCAGAAAAGAAAAGAAAAGAAAGAAAAAAAAAAGAGAAATGAGGCAAACCAGTGAAGACCAGCTGCTCAAGAAACCCCCGTGAAGCCAAACATGGTCCCCACTTTACCAGCCTAAATCTGTGGTGCTGCTTGATTTCTGCTTGGAAGCAGGGATGGGATATAAATTTCATGTCCTACCTTCTTCCTCTGGGTCTTTAAGGCACGGAGAGGTGGTTGCAACGTGCGTGACCTGTGAAAACTAGAACTGTATTAGCCGTGAAAATTTGGAAGTTTCTTATATCTTGCAGGAATGACCTAAGCATGCTGTGCTTGCTTAATGGGATGCTAAACTGTCCTTTGCTGCCTGATGGGGCTCTCCTATGCAATCATGCCATGTAACCGGCCGCCCACCAACGGCAATATATGCTTCTGAAGACTTGCCCTGTGGGTTTGCCCACTGCTGGACTAATCACCACGTCACAGTGTAAATTCACTTTGAGGTATCTATATCTATATCTATATAAATACAGTACTGTACATCTGCAGAAGTACTGCTTAGAGTACTAAGTTTTCTCTGAGTTTTTCTTGTTCACTAGATAAATATGTTTGGAATTTTTATGTAAAAGGTGCTGTTAATTCTTTGAGATATTGCTATGCACAATATATTAACCAAGGAAAGAGCTGTATTCTTCTTGTGAGTACTGTTGATCTAACATTTGAAATATTGATCAAAGACCTGTGTCCCACTTCCTTGGCAGCCTTTGGACTGGATGTTCAATGGGAATCTACCCCTCTATCCATGTTAGAGTGGCACTGTATAGTCCAGCAAAAACACATATTCAGCAGTTTATCAGCATCAGTTAAGCTTTCTATCCTTTACTATTTAAAAGGTTTAGTGCAACTTTTCTTCAGTCCATTCTCATCTTATTTTGTATGTTATTTATTCCGTGTCAGTATCTTTCACTTCACTGTGCAGGTGCATGGGATGAGTAACTTGCAAATTAGAAACTGCTTTTAACTTATTTGCTCTCCAAATAGAAGCCCAAGCCACCAACAGAAGAGTCAGCTAGCAGGAAACTCATTTGACTTTGATGCATCCTGGGGATAAATTGGGATACAGTTCATTTAAAATACTACCGAAATCTCTTCCATCCAGACCAGAAAGCAAAAGCCGACATGAATGAAAGGTATAATGATGATTTTTTTAGCAGGCATTTGGAAGCTTGCAATAATGTAGGACTTTAGTAGTCTTTCTGGGAAATCTAGCATTAATGGTTTACTCAGTAACTTTCATGGTCCTACCATTTCATGGCAACATCTCAACAACCTTTGCTCATGTTAGTAACACTTCACCATTCTCACAGCCTGGGAGAGTAGCAGCACATCTGGGGGATGGATCCAGTCTCTGGTCCATCTCTCACTCTCATTCCAGCTTACATGTAGTGTAGAACTAATACCTTATCAGTTGCTTATGGTAGTTATTGTAAATTGTATGGGGACAAAAAGGAACTACAGAGATTAAAAGAGCATTTTATTTTTCATGGTGAATTGGGTTTTAACATTTTAATTGTTCTCACATACTTTTGCTTCAGTACAGTGCCAACTATATGGTCTTGAAGTATAACTTTCTTCCCTAATAAACCTATGATCCATGGTTCGATTTCTATTTCATCCTTTCTGGTCATCTGTGTCAAGTAATCTGACAAAGTGACAAATTGTTAGCTTTCAAAAAGTCTTCCTTGGGAGAGGAGTAGGTGGCAACTTTTTCTAAGGGACTGGAAGCATGTGAGTGTGTTGTTCCCTTTCGAAGGTGGTTAGTAGTTAGTGTGGGGTTGCCAAGGGCAAATCATGCCTAACCAGCCTGATCATATTCTTTGTTGAGATGACTGGCTCTGTGCACAAGGGGAGAAAAGTTGATGTCATTTACTTTGGCTTTTGTCAGGTCCTTGGCTTGGTCTCCCACTGTGTGCTTGTAGCCAGACTGGTGGGATATGGCTCGGATAGTTGGACTTTAAGGTGGACATAAAATTAGCTGCGCCCTGAGGCTCAAAGGTTTGTGATCAAAAATAGTGCAACATCCAAATGACAGCTGGTTGCAACTGCAACCTCCAAGAGCCAGTACTTGGGCCAAGACTGTCTAGTGACCTGGATGATGGGATGGAGTGCATGGATGGAGTGCACCATCAGCAAGATTGCAGCTGATACTAAACTGGAACTGGGCAGTGGTGGATGTGCTGGAGGGCAGAGCTGCTCATCAGAGGGACTTTTACGGGCTGGAGAAATGGGCTGTCAGGAGCCTCGTGCAGTTCAGCAAAGGGAAGTGAGAAGTCCCACACATGGGATGGAATAGCCCCTTGCAGCTATACAGGCTGGGGTGACTGTCCAGAGAGCAGCTTTGCAGGAGTGGACTTGGGAGTCCTTGCGGACAAAAGATTGAATGTGAGAACTCCAGAGTTCCATTCCAATCTAAATTATTCAGTGACTTTTTATGATTCTGGAGGAGGCATCCAATAATAAAATGTTTTTTTTTTTTTTCTTTTGTTGAATCAGTCATGCCTTGATTCAGAGCCCTGTCTTCAGCACGTGTGAGTGGGTCTTGTGCCACTGACTCTTAAGAGCAGGGCCCGGTTTCACCAGTCATGGTTTGGCCTACTGCTTAAAGATGGATGTTTCCTTCCCACAGCCAATGCATTTTGCATTTTCACCTTCAGAGACCACAGGGTTTTGGTTTGTTCATCTGCAGAGATGTGGTTCCTTAATTCCCTGCTGGAAATACCCTTGGGGTGGGACATCCCATTCAGGGATGTCATCATGGGTGAAGAGCTGAGGCTATCGTTTTTTTCTGCAGCCTCAGCTGGGGAGGAACTGGGGACGGGGGTGGAGGGCACTATGCTCTGTTCCCCTCCAGCGTAAATCTTCTCTGAGACTAAATCAGCCAGGGCAGGGTCAGCAGTAGGACACAACAGGGAAACACATGAAGTGCAATGGTATGCAGTCTGTTCCCTTCACTTTGAAGTCTGGGTAAGTCCTCTGTGCTGTATGAGGTGATCTGATTGACACATTTGCAACCTTTGCCCCATGTGCAGAGTAACACATTGTCGTGATAGTAGGTAGTTTCTTGAAGAGATTATACTATTTTTGCTCTTTGTTTATCTAAGAGGTGGTGGGATTAAAGAGGCAACTAAAGCCATGTGGGTCAGGAAAGCCACTTCCCATCCAGATCCCCTCTCCAAGGCCCTGGCAGTGTCCTGACGCATGGGCCACCCTCCCCTTTCCTTTCTCCCTTCCCTGCTGTCCCCATGACACACTGGTCCTGCTGTGCCACCATAGGAGAAGCAGCATGCCGGCTTGGAAGTAAACCCTGTCTCCATTGAAATAGCTGTAGAGCTTTGTGACTGTGCTGTGTGACAGGGGACATCGTATGGCTCCAGATGGTGCTAAGGGGAAAGGGACAGGTCTTTCCTTCCACCAGCTCTCCTCCCATGCCCCCCCCCTTGCTGGCAAAGCCACATCTGCATCTGGTCCCTAAGCCTTTGGCGCCAGCTTGGAGAACGCCGTGTCCCTTCAGAGGCTCTGAGGGGTGTTGCACCAACCCTGCCTTCTTGTCAGAGGCATCCTTGAGGGAACAGGATGGAGGAGAGGGAGGATCCCCACAGAGAGAAAATACGCACAGCTTGTGCCTATATCGCCTCTGGTCCATGTCTCTCTGGGGCAGAGGGACGCCAGGGCCCTGCCTGGTGGGGAATTGTACAGAGCTGGAAAAGAAAGGGACAAAAACACAACAGGAGAAGGGGTGGGGAGGAAAAGACAGGCGAAGAGGTTGCTCAAAGCATTGTCTGGCCCTGGTCAGTTCCAGATGCTAATCTCTGATCACTGTACCATATTTTTGTGAGAATTGGGATTTCTGCCTCAAAGGCATCGGGAACAATTGCCAGCATGTGAGAAATGCCAAGGGCTCTCGGGGGCAGACAAAGCCCAGCATGTGGACCCGGGATGTGAACAGAAGAACTCTTTGGTAATGAAGGAAGTATTGGGCGTCACTTGGAAAGATAATTGAAGGCCTTCGCAGGAGGTTACCCAACCCACTAAACAATGTGAAACGCTCCTTGTGGTTCCTCCCTACAAGAAACTGTACAGTTTTCTGTCCCCAAAACCCATGCCCTTTTTTCTAGCCAGGCAGATAGATGTTATTCATGTGAAGAGCGGTCTTCCTCCGTCAGAAGAGAATGAGGTAAATGCAGAAAGGAATGAGGTCAGCGCTGCAGCAGCCCAGCTCTGCCTTCCAAGGCGAGACTGGCATCCATGGATGTATAAAAAATTCCACCCCTGGAGAGCTGCCAGTCTGCCTGAGGGCTGGTAACATTTGAAAACAAAGCCATGCCTTGTACTGCTGCCGCCTTTCTCATCGTGCTTCTGTGTCCCATAAAGCAGGAAGAACTCCCGCAGGACTTGTGCCACATCACTGTGCCAGCTGCACCACAAAAGTCGGTGAAAAGTACAGCCCTGGTGGGAATGAGCACTCGGAGCAGAATGATGCCAGAATCGTAGCTGAGTGTGAGAATTTTGGTGTCAATATCGGGATGTCAAGTGTCAAAGGCTATGGCAACAGCCTGGGGGCCAGATCCTTGGGTGCAAACACCGTCACACAATAAAAAGTATTTTTCTTTTGTTTAAATGGGATTTTCTGTATTTCAGTTTGTGCTAATTCGCTTCTGTCCTGTCACTGTACACCACTGGCAAGATTCTGGCTCCATCTTCTTTACTCCCCGCATCAGGGATAAGATCCCACTGAGTCCTCTCTTCCCCAGGCTGAAAATTCCCAGTTCTCTTAGACTTTCCATATATCAGAGATGCTCCAGTCCCTTCATCATCTTTGTGGTCCTTTGTTGGACTCTCTCCATTATCTCTCTTGTACTGGAGAGCCCAGAACTGAACACAGCATACTCCAGGTGTGGCCTCACCAGTACTGAATAAAGGGAAAGGATCTCCTTTTTGGAAATAAACATCTTCATTAAAAAAAAAAAAGCGCCTTTTTTTTTCTTTTTTCTAAATGGAAGTTACAAGCTGTGTCCCAGAGGAAAGGATGACCATTTGCAAGGGAGTGAGGGAGGCTGTGAGGGCAAGAGAGGGAAGGATTGTAGTCTCTTAGACTCCCGTGAAGAATTTCTGATCTTGATTTCTTGCTGTGAGTAGTTCCAGCACATCCTTTCCAAGTGTGACTTGTGTGCAAGCTCACAGCTACGTCTGGGGATCAGGTCAAATGTGAGCTTTGGAGATACCCTCACGCGTATGCAAAAAGCCTCTAGATGGCAGGAGATGCTGTTTGGCCAGGCCTTGCAGCAGGCCATTACAGCAGGGGATGAGTGGCAGGAGTGCAGATGGCATGTACATTCAGCATTGCACACACATAGTGAGAAAATTGTTTTAATGAGAGCACTGTTTTGATTCAGGAAAAGCAAAGTCCATTCCTAGGTCTTAGAGAAAATCCCTAAGAAAGAGCCCATCCCTCACAAGGCAAAACTTGCAGTCTGTTATGTCTAAAGCTTTGGAAGGTTGTAAGTAGAAACAGACAAAGCGCAAATACACAATGTGCTCCTGCTGTGCTTTCTCAGGAGATACTTCCCTAGAATTGCAGGCACTGTGATTTTCTCTGGAGTACTGTGGGCAGCAAGAACCAGTTTATCTTGCAGTAGGAGCAAAAACATTACAGACTATTTCCAGGAGGCTTTCAAACTCTTCTTGAATGTAATTGCAATCGTGTTTCTGCCCACCTAATTGAAATCGTGTTTCTGCCCATTTAATTGCTTTCCTCACTTCATTCTTCTGAGAGTCTTTTTTCTGTGAACTGCAGGTCCTCTTCATCCATTAAAAATATGGGCTGTGTTTATTTAAGACTGCTAATAAAATCCCCATAAGCTTTTGCTGATTCTCCATCATTAACCTTCATTTTTCCCTTCTCCCTTCTGTAATTGGAGATTCTTCTTGGAGCTGAGTGATGCACTGACTGTGTCCTGAAAGTATGGTCTAAGTTATGTCCAAAAATGCTTCACAATGGAGGACTCAGGTTAGTGTTCTCTCCTGGCACCCACGAGCATGATCCGTCTTGTCTCACTCGATGTCTTCTAGCAGATGTTTAACCTGCCTTGCCCACACATTTTTCTCTTGCATAAACAGAGCCACAACCCTGTGTGTCCCCCAAAACCAACCAGTAGCATTTCCCCCTTCCCTATGGTCAGTAGCATCATAAGGGAATGAAACGGAGGCAGTAACAGACAGGAGAGGACCTGAGATCAAATCATCTGCACTCCTCCAAGTCAGCCAGCATCTCTGTCTTCATGCAGGCCCCTGTCCCGCCTGGCCCAGGCTGCAAAACTTCTCCTTTATGAACCCTTCTTAGGCTGCCCGTGGGTGTCCCTGCCGAGCAGAAGTACTGGCATCATGTCTCTTGCTTGCAGCAAGCTCATGGGCTGGACTCAAGCACTACTGAGTCACCTCCTTCATCCAGGCTACGTGTGCCATCACACTGAGTTGTGAGGATCATTTTGGAGGGAAGGGGCTGGCTCCAGATGGCTCTTCACAGGGTCCTGGCTGCCCTGTTTTTTGCTTGGGACAGCCTTGAGAAAGTCAGAGACCATCTGCAGAGCTGCACCCCTTATCCCACCAGGCCTCCTTGGGCAGATGCTGGGAGTCCCATGGCCCAGGAAAGGGCAGGGTGAGAGCCAAAACCCGTATGACATGGTCACCCGTACAGGCAGAGCTGCCTAAAAGAACCAGCGTACCGATGAGAGAGGTCCACAGGCTGCAGAGAGCAGATACACTCTGTGGTTTTGTGTTCTCTATCCAAACAGCAGAATATATAAATACAAGTCAGCTGAGGTTGTGTTTAGTTTATGCTGCTAATCAGCAGTGAACAAACAAGAGAAAATGGTTCCAAGCTGTGAATGTGTTACCATTTCCTCTCCCTGAATGTGAGAAAAAACAAGACCTACAAAATTAGTACTATTGTCAACACCAGCTTTAAGCAGCAGGAACTTAAACAAAGCAGAGAAGTAACTAATCAAAATGAGGACTCATCCATTAATTTCAAGGAGCACTATGGGTTATTATTATTTTTATTATCTTTGCAGTTCATTTTTTGGTACTTTCCTGCTCTGAATATTTACCTTTCAAAACTGCACACTGATAAGCTTGTCTGTCATACTGCATCAGCCTGGGCCCCTGCACAGAGTGTCCACGGTCATGCTGCAGCCCACCAGCTCTCCTGCCAGGTGCTCTACTAGTCCTCTCTCTGCAAAAGCTCAAAACTGATCTTTCCAACAAACACGCCATGACTTCCAAGGTGATGGGGAATCTTCCTCTGGTGGGAAAGCTGGTGATTCCCAGCTTTCCCGCTTGCTTTTTGCACAGAAATGGTCTAGGTTAGGTCGGAGATTCTTATAACTGACCAGCCATTTCCCAGTTGCCTTTAGGGCTGCTGCAGCTCTCATTTTACATTTAAAGGATATACTATTTTTCTGGATTTTCAACTCTCCTGCTATAAATATGCTTTAAGAATTTTTGTCCTGAACAGAAATCTGCTTAGGTTTTTTCCTTTTGAAAATTTCTTTTGAAAAATTATTCTGGAATCATGTGTGCTGAAAAATCTGCTTGGACTGGTTTTCTTCAACAGTCCAAAGGTTCAGAAACAAGAAAAAACATGTTGCTCAGAGTAACTGAAATACCATTTACTCATACAGTTATTGAATACTTGAGTATATCTGGAGTATATTATACTATTGTATACATCGATTGATTTATTATATCATCGCATCACATTTGATTAACCTGTACTGAAAACAGGATTTCTTCAAAGAACCATCATATAAGATACAGAGACAAAAAGGTTTGTAAGGCTGGTTTGAATTGCATCTGAGGAGAAAAATGTATGGCACTGAAGTATATAGCGGATGTACAACACATGGTACTATGCAGCAAGTTCTTAGCGAGTCTTAGTGATACGCTAATGTTTTTAAGAAGTGGATTATGTATGTATTAGAAGAGTTATGACGCTTATACATTTTGCCCAAGACTGAGTTTGTGTCACTGGACAGAGTGAGGGCATGGGGTTGCTGTCATGCTGAAGACCCACCACCATGCACTCTGGAGACTTTGCAAGGTTATTGGACCTGCTTTAGAGTCCCAGCAGCGGGAGGAAAAAAATATCATCCTTAGACAAGGGAAAAAATACACTAAGTGCCAACAATGGGGGAGTGACTCAGTGCACGTGAAACCCATGTGCATGGTGCCAGGACTTGGAAAATTCTGAAAATGTTTGGAAATCTTTCACTGGTCCACCTGCTGCGACACTCTCAAGAGGTTACACAATGTCCCTTGCTACTACCAGTGACCCCAAACAGCTTGGGGTCAGTTCAGCTGAGTGATCAAAATGTGATGCACTTCTTGTGATCCTTCAGATTTCTGAGATTCCCAGGCCTCGGCTTCCTTTGCAAAAAGGGAGAGCTGAACCATGAGCTGCCAATGCACGTGTGTTCCTTTCAGGGACCTTTGCTCTGTCATCAGCAAAATCAAGCTGCTGAAGACAGGTGTCTAGTTTCTCTGCACTAAGGGGTGTTCCTATCATCCTGGTGCCTAATTGCAGTTTTCCGTTCTTGTCATCCAAATTCTCATTTGTACAAACATTCTGTGCACCTGAGGGGTTGCAGCTCCAAAGAAGACCTTATGAAAAGCATTTTCTTGAAATAATTGTGTAATGTATCAGTAGGGACGTAAAAATATTGTAATGTGGGTTAATCTCTGCAGCATATAGAATATTGGGATTTTTATAGCTGTTGTGTAAAACAACCGAGGTGATTGATTGCCAAATTTGCCTTTCTCCATTCAAGGCTTTATTTGCTGGCTCCGTTTTGTGGAGGGGAGTGTGCTTCTCCACAGTATGCGTTCATTTTTCTATAGTTATCAGCTGCTGTCAACCACATCAAACACAACACATTTGTTTTCCAAACATAAAAAAAGGCAAGAATCAGTATGATAGCAAGTTGTCCTCTGGGTTTTTGCTGACTTTACCATGTCTCCCTCATTCATCCCTTTATGATGATAATATGTGTCTTTGGCATGCAACTAAACCTGAGGTTGTCCTACGTTCAACACCTGCCATTTCATTCAATAGCAGTACACCAAACAAAGGCTGCTTTCATCCTTTTGGATCTCACCCTGCCAAGGAAAAATAGGAAAGGAGATTGCAAGAGTGTCAGCCCACCTCTGAGGGTTTTCCTGTGTCAGAGAATCCCCTTGTCTTAATGTTGCTTTATGCAATTACAGAAGTATAAAAGGGACCTTCTGGAATCCCCACTGACTCCTGATGCTTCACACGGCTGGAGTCGGATATCTTGGGGATGCCTCAGCATGGGTCAAAATCTGGCCGTGGACTTCCCCAAGTTTGACTGCTCCTGGGAGACTTGTGGATTGCTCAGGAAGCCCAGTTATAGGGAAGGCACCTCAGTATGGGGCCTTGTTTTCAGTCTTGTGTCTTTCCTACCACCTTTTGTTTCTGTTGTTGTCGCTGAGCCTGACAAACTTTGTGCAAAGCCACTTTGGTACAGGATCCACACTTTTCACACACATGGGTCTGTAGAACTTCTTCAGGGACTCAAATAACATCCAGAACTGCAGGTTCTTCTGTGATTTGAATACCCAGGGTGTGGGTTAGCCAGCTGCTAACAGCTGCAAGGAAACAGATCGGAGCTGGAGGCTCCAGACCACCTGATTAATCCCCACCTCCTTCCCTAGATTGCAGTAGAAACCTTTTCAGTTCTTGAAAATGCAAAATCTGGCTTCTGAATGCTGAGGTTTTGTATAAAAAATGGCATTAATTAGCAGTAGTTGCTTGCCTCAGTACTGGGTTGGGGACAAGTTATGGTTTCACATCGGTTGTCAGCCTCAGGAGAAGAACATTTAGTCGTCTTGAATTTGAATTGGTATATAAAATTGGACAACTAACTGTTTACAGATACAATAAACTAAACGCTTGTGTTTGGGCTCATGTTGCCATTTCTGCCTTCCTGTACTGCCAGGAGGGCAGAGTAGCTGTGAAAATATGTCAGCAGAGATGTGTCAGCAGAGATGTCTCTGCTGTGCTTCACCTATGAGGCTTATTACTTTTAGGGTTGGAAGTGACTATAGAAAACTCAGTATTTTAGAAAGCATGAACAGTGCTGTGTAAGGTCGTTTGCCATTTCCCCCATTCCTGATTGATTCTAGGAGTCTGTTCTAGTTGCACAGCAAATGCGGCTTTCTTTACATGCATATTATCGCTGTGTTTCCCTATTTTATGAGGAATGTTTATTTGGCTAACCTTATGTTGCTCTGTGTTTTATGATGTTGAACTGGGAAGTGGTTCTCCACCAAGATCTAAGGAGGTCTAATGGGAAATAATACACGGCAGAACATGCAGACGTGGTTCAGCAGAGACAGTCAAACCCCAGACGAATTGAAATTCTTCCACTTAGGTAGGAAATGGGATCTTAATATCTGGAATTACCACAGAGAAGCCAGCAGAGCAGTGCCAGGGTTACATTTGGCTGCCTTGCTGTACGGATGCTCCAGTTGTTGGCCATGTCGACATGGACAGCTTAACCCACTCTTGAACTCCAGAAGGCGTCTCAAGGAATGGTGCATCCACGTCTGAACATGTCTTGCTTGCTTATACTTGTCTTCCAGAGCTTTCAGCTTTTTGTATAGGGCTTAAATAGGCCACATTCAGACACATGCGTTTGCTTACCCAGTTTGTCCCTGTGAAACTAGCAGGAGCTAGCCAGCTGTAGAGGGGCTGGAAGCCAGCTATAGAAGAGACATCGCTGTTTCTGAAAACAGTCAGTCAATTAGTCACATGCTTTTTGCAGTGTCATATGATGAATACTTCATATGAACTAGCTACAGGGGGAACTCCATATAACAAGCGTTGGCACGGTTACCAACATCTGATATTTCGCTCTTGCAAATGGTCTTTGAAACAAACTGCACTGTACTTCCAGAGTTTCTGAGCAAACAGGCTCAGACAGTAAGTAATTATAATCTAGAGTTGTGTGAGAAGGAAATGGAGAGTAGAAGTGATTTCTCATCCTCCAAAAAATAAAAGGGGCAAGAAATTAATTAAGGCTAATGTGGGTACTCAAAGAGACCTTTTGCAGGTCTGCCATCAACAGAGAAGGAGGGATGGGAGCTTGGACAGTGCTGAGGTTGTGTCATGGGGAGATGTGGGTGTTACCTGAGACCATGGGGCTTTGTTTTACTGTAACCTCTCTGTCCTCCTGGCACAAGGTAGAAGAGCTGCCAAGTGCCAAAACCTTCACCAGAACTTTGCTTTCAGGAACCGGAGTGTTTCTTTCTAAGTTGGTAGCATAGATACTAGTAAGAGAGATAAAGGCATATAGATATGGGTAAGAAACATTCCCATATGAGAAATGGTTGAAAGCAAGGAGATTTGAGAGTCTCTCGATGGCCGAGAAAATTGAGACAGGCCCATAGCAGACTGCAGCTGTCCTAGGAGAGACCTGGAGATGAGAAGGACCCAGTAGAGCCCAAGGACAGGATGCTTAAAAATCCCTTCCCCTTCTCTTGAGGTTGGTGTCAAAGAAGAGTAGCAGAAAACTTGTCATTCAGTGTGTGGGAAGCCAACTTGTAAGTAAGTAGGAGGAAGAAGAGTTAATTGCTGAGTGGGAGGGAGGCAGAACTTCATACTGGGAGGTTTTCCTTATTTTATGGGGCTTGCTCTGGGCTGTAGAGCTTTTATGAGTCTCTGAGGAAACATCTGAGCTGGCTAAAAGTTCTGTTGAGCTGGAAGAAGGACAAAAGTACAGTGAGCTGGAGATAAGAAAAAATACTTAACCCAATTTATATTTACCCTTTTTGTAATCCACACGTTATTCATATGCCAGTATTTACTCTTTCCCCCCCCAGCCCCCACTAATAAAGCACTGAAGTGTCAGAACAGTTTTTTTTTTTTCTAAATAACACTATGAAAGTCCTTGGAAATCTTAAACTGGAAAAAAATGTTACATTCCTAAGCCCTGCCATTTCCAGGATGTTGGGGACAGGGACAGAAATCCCTCAAGAAATGAAAAGATATCAGCTTGGTTTGGCATTTCAGCCGCTTCACTGTTTGTCCTGTCCTGAGAAGGCATTCCAAAATACACAGCTCCTGCTCACGCCACTGCCAGGGCACTGCTCCCTCACCCATGTTTTTGGGAGTCTTCTCAGACATAAGTAGAAGAAAGGCCAAGAGTGGAAAGCCTGAATACCTAACAGAGCCAGAACATTTCTGAGGCGGGTACCTACATTTTGCATCCAGACCATGAGCGGCCGGGATGAATTTATGTCTGATCTGTACGGCCAGTGCAACACAGACTGGTATGGGGCAGCTCTAACCCCATGCTTTTCAAGCCCAACCACTTCCCTTTGTGACTGAGACATCCTACTCGAGGTCCAGATCTCCCCTGCCTCCTGGAGGCCACAGGTAAGTTTTCTGAAGTAAGCAGTTTCTACAACCGTATCTCATTTTCCGCTTTATAAATGCCACGCAGAAACTAGAATGCCATTGAAATGTAAAGCCACATTAAATACCCTGTTTGGCACTTCGAGGTGCTATAATAAGCCCTTTAGAGCCTTATGGAGTGCAGCGACGACCAGCACAGCCCCAACACCCCCATCTCTATTACGTCTCACTAGGAATCTAAAGAGATGATCCAAGTTCGTTATCTTCTGACAGGGAAATGCTGCACTATCTGAAAACTTTTGAAGTGTGATGTTTCCTTCAGAGCAGGGATGAGGAACATTTTCCTTGCTGAGAGCCGAATAGGCACAAGAATTTGGCAGGCCAGGTCTCTTAATGATATCCAGTAATGTAATAACATGAGCATGGAGGGAAGTCAGATGGCTGGGGACCGTAAGAATGACATCGCAGGTCGTAGCTGTTCCCTGGCCAGCCTGGTCATGCATGCCCTTCTTCACAAAGTAGATCAGAAGACTCTGCTGTTGTTGTTCCCCTAGTGATCAGTATTATCCCTCCTTCCCAGCATCATATGGACCAGGCAAATGTTTCTGATATGTAATCATATTAAATTAATAGAGAAAAAAAAAAACCCTTTTGTGAACAGAAGGCAACATTTTATTTACTCTGTAACTATTTGCTGGCCCAAAGCTTGTATAACTCTGCACTCAGGTCTGTGTCAGCAGACTATGTTCCCACGGGGAGCGAAGGCAGGTATCGTGCAAGCGCCACGTGAGAAATATCTGCAAAAGGAGCAACAAAACCACTGATGTATGTGACGTATGTATGTGCCATATGTCAACTGTGGGTACATACAGATGCAAATGGTTCATGGTACCGTCCCTTCCCCTTCTGTTGAAGCTTAAGTGAAGTTGCACAGACATGCAATTGCTGTAGACAAAGAGCTGGACAGTATTTGCCAATTTACCCAGCTCATTAAAGGAAAAGTGAAAGCAGCTGGCTTTTCATAATCATTAATTAATTATCCAGTCTAATTCAGAAGGAACCCCCCCCCAAAACAGTAATTACAAAAGCAGTGCTAACAAAGGTTTTGCTGCTGTACCTGAGATGAGCGTTGCCTCAGTGTACGGGCACTGCACAGACGTGGAGTGAAGGACTCCACCTGTGTCCAAGCCTTTAGCAATATGCCTGTCTGTCAGCCCATCGGTCTGTCAGTCCATTGACGGAATACACTCTGTCCTCAGCCTGCTTTGGACTGCACAGCACCTCTGGGCAACCTGTTCACCTCCCGGGCTGTCCTCAGGGTGAAAAAGCTTCTCCTTATATCCAAACTGAACTTCTTTTGTTTCACTTTACACCCATTGTCTCTCATCCTCCCACTGTGCACCACTGTGAAGAACTTGGCTCCATCCTTGATGGAGGATGCCCTCTGTGTAGGTACCAGGGGCTGCTCTCAGGTCTCACCGAAACTGTCTCTTCTCCAGGCTGAGCAGGCACAGCTCCCTCTGCCTCTACTCACAAGGCAAGTGCTTCAGCCCTGACCATACTGCTGGCCCTCAGCTGAAATTTCTCCAGTTTATTGATGTCCTCCTTGTATTGCGGCACACAAAAATGGACATAGTATTCTGGATGTGGTCTAGTGCTGAGTAGAAGGAGCAGTCACTTCCCTCAATCTGCTGGCTGTGCTCCTACTCATGCATCCCAGGGGGCTGCTGGCCTTCTCTGCTGCTTTTGGACAGAAAAGGCAGACAGAACAGTACAGACTTTGCGCACACTTAAATTAGTCACTAATTTTATCCCCGTGGACCTGAGAGCAGAATTTGGACCAGATGAAATAGCTTTCGGCCTCAGTACTTGAGCTTTGTCTCCCATCATGAGCTGAGGAGGAGGGCAACAGAGGGATGCAGAAACCAATTTAAAAAAGAACTCAAATACATTGAACCACAAAAATCAATGAATTTTTAAACTGCTAACTACTAAAACTTCAAGGGAGGAAAGCAGGGGAAAGTGCTATTTATCTAATCCACACAGCTAAATCCAATTCCCAGCCACACACTAAGACCTTGCTGGGCAAGCGCCTCCTCCCACCTAGCACCAGACCAAAGTACACAGTGCTCTCAGCCTGAATCTTTAACTGCTCATCCATTATCCTACACCCATATGACTAACGCACAAAACACCAGCCATGTGTTTGCTGGCACTTAAGGGACCTGTACCATCCCTCTAGTTTCCTCGAAAGTGCTTCCCATGCTCCCTTGCGAATGGGTGATGCACTATTGCAAAATGTGAAACTGATATGGAAGTTCAGAGATGTGGTGAAATGTTGGCTCTACAAAGTCAGTGAGAGCCAAAGGAAAATGTGCGCATTCCTTCATCAAGCTGAGCTGCCTGTTTAGATCTGTGATACCTTCTCTACATGCTTTGCACTTACGGTCATGATGCTGCCTGTGAAATATCTGCACCAGCTGGAGGTCAGCTGCCCACAGCATCCTGGAGGCCTGGCAGGACAGACGCCTCCAGCCACCAGGACACTGACAGTGGCACTACAGTGATCAGGGGCCTGGAGTGGTGACATGTTGCGTTTCAGAAAACAAGAAGGTTCAAGTTACAAATCCACTGAAGGGTTGACTGGCATGGACTTGGAAAGGCTAGCCGTTTCTGGTAACACATCGTATTCTTTCCATCTGCAAAAAGCTTTTATTGCCATTTCAGCAAAGTTTGGTTAATTTCATTTCCAGCATTTTTTCTTCTCCACGATGCTCTTCTGCTCTTCGGCAGCCTGACTAATAGTAGAAGTGCTACAATTCTTTCCACTGTCTTACTCCTTGTACTTACAGCCAAGTGTTGCTGATCCAGAAGGTTTACATAAGTATAATAAGCATCCAAATCTCTGCACTGGACCCCAAACTATCAGGGATTTTGCTGATCATTGCTAAAAAGATCCATTATGGGGAGCCGGTTCTGCAAACACTTATGTGGATGAGCAACTTCCATAGATTTATTGACTCATGGGCATTTGCAGGATCAGATCATGAAATTTTTGTTTCGCATTCAAGAAATTTCCCACTTAAGCCCAGGAGTTATGTCTTCATGGATCCAGGAAAAGGTTTTGGGTCATTCAAGATGAGTATTTTGAACTCTTTTCAGGGATGAGAATCCATTGCTGGACAAGGAGGCAACAAGCACCCAGGAGATACTGACTTAATTCAGAAGAGAGGTTGAAAAGAAAGAATCCTTTAGCTAGCCCTTAGCCTTAGAGTGTGCTGTTTCATTATTGCAACTCACACAGTATCACCAAGTGACACTGTACTTCTCACCCCAAATATAGTTACGTCAATTAAGGATTTTTTTTAAACACTAAATTTAGAGGTTTTTTTATTTCCATTCCTCAGTTAGAGCATTTTGCTCTCACAAGGTTTCCTCTGAGATCGCAAAAGCTGGGCACAAGAAATAGAATACTTCTGGTACACTTCTTCCGCCTTGATTTCAGAAGTTACAGGGCAAGAAGAACACCAAGCACTGCAAGAATTGCTCTCAAAGAGGCCAAATTTGCCCTGAAGATCTGACAGTGCTGCATCTGGGCAGCACTGTGCTCTTGCAGAACAGCTCAGGGTTGCAGTATGCTACCTGCGTCTGTCACTCATGTAGGGCTAGAGGCGGGTCATCGATCACGGAGAGGAGGGGGTTTCAGTGCTTTCCCTCTTCGCTGCCTGCTCCTCCAAGCAGGAATAATCATGTAAATGACAATTAAAATGAGCCTGAACTAGTGACTCCCTTCAAGTGCAGTCCAGAGATTAAGCGATTTATGTTTTTACAGGCTTGATGAACTGAAGGCAGCCTGGCAGGTGTTACTCACATCCCAACAGGTAGCTGTCAGCACCCGAGAGCAAGATCTGCTGGTGCGTTTTAGCCCAGCTTGTTAGCACCAGTTAGGGAGAGGTGACTGGAAAGGAGCTTTCTCCCTCTCACTTTTTTAATAATGCCAGCTTAGTGTTTAACTCCTCATTAACCACTTCCTACACACTCATTTCTGTACCCCCAGGTGCTCTGGATAGGTTGGATCAGCACGGTTTGCTGTGGCTTGTGGGAAAAATAGTTCGAGCTGCCTATAGTTAATGTCTTCATAGCAGCCATGTCTGGCCTTGCAGGCTCATTTCCCATCTGGTGCCACGCCGGCACTTCCCAAACGGCATTGCTGTAGCTAGGAGCACCGTGGTTCAGTCTGCTCTGATGGGGCCAAAGAGGGGAGCTCTTCTGCTGTCCCTGGATTACAGCTACCTGGGGCTGTGCTGACACCAGCACTTGGTTGGAGCAGGAGTGCACTTTAAAGATGAGTATCTGCCTTCTCCCTGCACAACCCACAAGGGTTTGTACTGCTGACTGGCCTCGGGGAGCTCAAGCTGGGCTCCCCCCAGGTGAAACCAGGGCGAGAGTGGTCCCAGGGAGCACTTGTAACATGTGCCACTTCCTCATGGGCACCAAGTCCAGGCTGGAGCTGAGCTGAAGAAAACCCCAAGGTGACGAGTAGTGTGAGGTGAGTCCTCAGCACTGCAGATCTGCGCCAACCGTGCTGCACTGCTTGTCAGTGCAGACAAAGCCACGGCCTTCTCCAAAATCCACCTCGGTTATGACGTGCAGAGTTTTGAAAATAGCTAAACATTCCTCGGAGTGATTACATACAGCAACAGGAAAGCTAGGAAATAATAACCAAAAAATAATCCTGCACAGAGAGAGCGAATCTAGGAAATCTGGTTTGGATAAAGGCAGCACAGCCCTGAACTTTCACCCAGTTTCAAGCTGCACTTTTATGCCCTCTGAAGGCCACCTTGCCTTCCTCAGACCTCTTTCCGAACCACTTCCACTCCTGACATCCTCCTCCAGCTCTTCATTGCTCTGCTGCTTTCAAATCTCCTTGTAGCATCCCTGTGCAAGTGCGTGGCATTTGAGGGCATTTCTGCGTGTCATTTGAGGGTATTCACTTTGAGATCTCAGAGCTGCTTGTCTGAATTTTCCCTGTGGTGGCCTGAGCTACCTCATCTGGGGATCCTATGCTGAGGAAGAACTAAAGCCCATGGAAATGCTTTGACCACAAAAATTAGGGGCAAAATCTTGCCCTACTGAATTTCATGGGAGAATTTCCATCATTTTTGGCTGGAGCCATCCTGGAGCGCTGCTCGCCTTTAGCATCACTGTTAGGAATCAGTGTGCAGCCACAAAGTTTTCACTAGGCTTCAGACCTGAAATGGGCAAGAAATGCATGCTAGTCAGTGTTGAAGAAATCTGTCAACCTGATATTTATTTTAGAACAAATAAAATAATTTCCCTCCTTTCCCCCACCCCCTGCCCCAAAATTCTTAAAACATTTCATTGGAAAGAAGTCTATACTTCCAAAGGATTTTTTCACACAAACATGAAGAGCCCCTCAGTGCTCACCTGGTGTGGTGGTGGTTGTGGCATGCCCCTAGAAGGGGGCTCTCCAGCATCTGCAGCACAGCTGCTGACACCTGCCCAGCTGGGCAGGTGGATTTCCCATACAGTCAAAGAAGAGAAATAGGCACATTTATGGAAAGATTCGGCTCATCCTGAAGCAGGGGAGGGATCTATCTCCAGGCAAACACCTGAGTGTTGGTACTTACATGCTCTCTAGTGGTGGGATTCAGTTGTCTAAAAGCAGACCTCTCCCTGAGGTGCAATATCCTACCTTGCGTGGTCCCTAAACACAACCCTGGAAGGCTGTGGGTCACCCATAGGTCTTGTGTTGTACCTGCCAGCCCCACGGGGTGCCTACCCTTAGACACCTATGTTTAGGCTAGGGAATGAAGGTGAACTGCATGGGTCTGTAGGCTCTGCAGGCTCCATGGGGTAGCTATTCACTCAAGGCTTTAAATGTTACCACAGGCACTTATATGGGGACGCAAACATTTATGTGCCCATATCTTGAGATAAATGCCATGGTAGATGCCTAAGTTGGTCAGATGGCTCTTATCCTAAGGTTTCCTGCTGCTTTCTATTGCCCTGTGCAGGGAGGTTATGTTGCCCAAAATTACTTTTAGGTAGCAGTATAGCAGATGGCTCAAATTAGGTGAGATGAGTGCCTTTTGATGTGGCCTGAGGTCAAACTCCTTCTATATCTGGTCCTGACCCAGGCCTGGGGCAATGTAGACAACATGGAGAAGGTAGCTCTTCTGGGGGACCTTGCCCTCAGCCTCTTTCCACAGCTGGGGAAAGGCCCAGGATGCAGCCTCAGGAACTGGGAGCTAACCTGGGCATGGTCCCTCTTACCAGCTGCTGCCAGATCACTGCACAGCCTGCAGCTGGCTTCCCTTCGGTCTATTTTTAATCTTAGTTATCACCTCAAAATCATGTAGCCTCCATGCTTGGGGACCAGAGCTTGGCAATTCGAAGTGAATGGCTTGGGGTGCCAGAGGCTGGCCATGCAGAAAGACACTCGTGTTTATTATTTTAGAAGAGTTCATGCATTTTGAGCAAAGCCAATAGCTTGTAGGGCCCTTTGAACTGTCAGGGTGGAGAACACGGGATTCCTGCCGCTGGGGAGGGACACTGGGCATTCGGTGCAGCTCTGAAACCCTACCACGTAGCACGGATTCAGAAAGTCTTGTAATACTAGCAGAAGTAAGAGAACAAGGGGTCTGAGAAGCTGAAGATCTGCCTGGCAGCACCACTGGTGCACAGGGAACATAGCTGGGAATTTGGGAACCTGCACTATAATGGGAGCAAAGCATTTGTCATGGCTTCATTGCATTTAGGATATCAGATGCACAGTGAGAATAAATGCAGTGTTAGGTGAGCCTGTACTCACCGATAGCCCTATGCGTGAAACCTAGAGACGTCCCAGCCGTCTCATGCCGTTGCCTTCACAGGGTCAGAGAGAAGGCACTGCCAATACCTTAGAAATCCCCACTTGTCAGAAGATAACTTTTGAAATAGATATGTTTTAAAAATAATGCCAAGGACAACAAACAGGTTAAGGCTGAAGGTTAGGACAACAAACAGGCTAAGGCAGGATGACTGCGGACATAGGGTTTCTCTTTTATTTCAGAATCCAAATGCCGTAAGGTTTGTTACCAGTTTCAGACTTCAATTATTTGATTTTTTCTTGACTGGGAGAGGAATGATGAAAAACAAGAAACTAGTAATAATGTTCTACATCTGTTTGGCAAACAATTTCTCCCTCTTGCTTTAAGCGTGTTCAGCAACTCTACATGTCTGCTGATCTGAGAATATTTAGTGAGCGTCAAGGGTGAAATATATTGACTTCTAAATAACTACATTAAAATTGCAATGAGAAAAACAGAAAGAGAAAAAAACTTCAAAGTTACAATTCTTGTATGGCTTGGCACGTTCCTCTTTACTTATTATCTGTACTGGTGTAGTGCCTGCATCAGGCAGCAGTAGCCCACTGTGCTTTGGAAAGCGGGCAATAAATGTATCCCTGCCCTGTGGACCTCACAAGAAAAGTCAGAGAAACTACGGGGAGCATAAAATTCACGGAATTCAAGTGACACATAACTGGGAGAAAGATAAGCTTTAGGTCAAGCCTGTGGAGGAGAGAGAGTGGGATCTTTGTTTTCGAATGACAAAGCTGTAGGAAATGGGATACAGTGGAAGCTGTTTTCAACACTGATTTCCTTTATCACATTAAACAATAACTTTTGTTCTCGACATCTTTTTCTACTCTGGTGGTGGTTTCCTTTTGGAAGCAAATTGCTCAACTGTTTTTGCGGTCCAAGGGCCCATTTCTCATATGAATGATGCATGCACAGAAGGGCTGAGTGGGAGAGGCTCCTCCAGCCCCACAAGGACTGTCAGGATCTGACATTCTTTTCTGACCAGAAAAGAAGAAATGTTAAGGCCTTGAAAAAAAAAAGATTATGCGCAGCAAATCCAAAGGAAATGAACATTTCAGACTGGTTGAGTGGATTCTCTGTTTTCCAAATGTTTATTTTGATTTTGACCTTTTAAAAATGTTTCCAAATGTTTTTTCTTCTCAAATAACTTACCAAACCGTTCAAAGGGAAATGCCATTTCAAATGTTAGAAAGCGAATCCTTGGGATGCCAGAGTGTCCAAATATTCCAACTATCCCCACACTTCTCTCTTTGCACCAGGACTCTGCACGAGTGTGAGAGCTTTGTGCAGCGGCAGCTCCTTGGTGAGGTGAGGGAGTGGCAAGGGTTTGCCCATGGCATGGTTCCGGTGGCCAGGCCGGTGCTGGCTGTTTCTGCAGAGGCCAGGCCCAAAAGGACCTATACCCAATACCCGAGTGGTCTCCCATACCATGCAGGAGATATGTACAAGTGAGGTTTTGACCTAAAGCCATGTGTATTTGTCTCCCTTACAGCGGCTGTGTGTCGGCAGAGGTAGCTGGAGGTACTTATGGACCTCAATGGTCCTGTTTCATTCCAGTTTGCTTCTGACCACATCAACTCTTCTTAAAAGACAGGTTTTGCTTCCTGTCCTTTCAGCCATGACTCAGATGTTCACTCAGTGTATAGATGGGGGCTTCTCTGCTCCTGTGGCCTGCCACTGTATAATATGAGAGAAAATTGGCAAGGGATGGTGCAGCAGCCTGCAGTATCATGTGGAGCTGCTATGGAAAGGTTCTGGGTTCTTGGGGAAAGAGTCACCTGATGGATTTTAAGGTTATGAAAGACCTTCTCAACTGATCCTAGAACAGGATTCCTCAGCTTTAGGGCTGCATCTCAGACTGATATTTAAAACCCACAGTTTAGTTGGTTTTATTCACCTGCCTATCAGAAACAATGGTTCTCCAGCTCTCCTCCTCTGGAGCACAATTCATGATAGCTTGAAAGCCCTCAGCTGAGTTGCATCACATTCACAGCACCTTCCAGGCATCCCAGATCTGAGTTCCCAGAACTTCTCTTCCCTAAATCCTTCCAAGCTGGGCTCCCTTACTCAGTGGTTTTGGCTGTCACAGGAAATGTATGGCTTGAACTTTGATGGAGCCTGAGTTCTGCTATCAATCAAAGCAATATTTTCCTGCCACCAAAAAAAAAAAAAAAAGGGTATGGCACATTAAGTCTTTAAAGTTCTGTGGCTCAGAAAGCAAGCCTAAGCATTTAGGTAGAGCCCACCCAGTCTTTATCACAATACCCCACCCTTCTGAACTGGAAAAGACAATAATGACAGGATGAATCTCATCAAGAGCTACTGTCTCAGAGGTGTTTATTCCCATTTCATCGAACAAGTGAAATCTTGGCCTGCAGACATTTCCATATCTGAAGGACTAAGCTTATCTCTGTAAGTTAATGGGAGAAACTCAAGTCAGCCAAAGGAGGGTGAGTCCTTATGGTAATCAGCAATTTTGTAGCTCATTATCTCTTTCTTTCAACTCATAAGCCTCTTTTCCCCATAAATATTTCAACATCCAGGAGAATGTGGTAGGAAGCCAGAAGCACAGCACGCATTCAAACCTGCTCTCATAAATTTGTCTCACACTGAAGTTGTCCTGAAGCCTGACCCAGCTGTGAGTATCATCTTACACAAGCTGGAAGAATGGGAGGAGAGCTAGCCACCTTGCTCCTTCAGTTGCCCAGTGTACCTGGTGTGCCTTAATCACATAGTCTGATGCAAAAGATGTAGGGTAAAGCTGGCTCCCATCCATCCATCTGGGCAGCAGAAGTGAAGCCAGGCATATGGCCTGTTGCTGCTGCTGGTAAATGGAAATAATACCATGGCCTTTCGCATTCTCTTGGTGTGGCCAGTGAGAAGCACCTCTCACAAACAGACTGCTTCAGATGCTTAGAAAGAAGCTCTACAGCACATTTTTGCATGGAAAGAATTGCTTTGCTTGCTCCCTTTCCTGCAGTGGATACACTGCTCCTAATGATCATTTATAGTTGTTAAATACATAGACTTAGGATGTATCAAGAGATATTCTGCATGTCTTATACCTCTTCAAAATAGTTTTTCTCTCTTTCACTTTTTGCGCTAACATTCATTATTATGCTTATCTTTCTTTGCAGAAACATCTGAGTTTCTTTTCTGATCTTGTGATTGGCCCTGAGATCCTATTTCCTCTGTGTATTCCTCTAAACCTTTATGCTCTTTGTTTATGCAGTTGCTTCTGTCTCTTCTTGCTTTCGTCTTATTTAGTAAGTCTTTCAGCCCCACTGCTGTCTTTCAAAGCAGAAGGACCAATACATAGAAAAGCTCTGATGCTTATGAGCTCTTACAATGCTCAGTGGTAGGAGTCTGTCTAGGTCTGGAAAGTGAACATTGCAAACATTGGGAGGATGTCTTGCTTGACTTACTGGCAGTTTGGGATCCATTTTTGGGATACCTGAAGCTTTAGCACTATACACTGTATGTATGGGGAGTCTGAAATCCAGATCCACCTTGGGCCCCAGATTAATTGGTTATGGGGACTGATTTTCTTCACCTGTGGTAAAACCAACCTAACTGTGCTGAAGCTGGTGCAGCCATATGAACTTACATCCCTTCTTTTGTCTGTGAGTTGATTGATAACTGAATTATTTTACACTAATCACTTATTGTACATGGCAAAAAGCCTCATTTTCTCCAGGAAACATTGCTCCCGTTGCTCCTGCCATTTCTTTGCCACAGAACTGTAGAGACTGGTGGACTACCAGAGATGTGTAACATTGAGCAGAAATATCAAGAGAGAGGCAGCAGAGTCTCCTGCTAATGGCGAGGCAGGGGAATGCGGTGTGGCTGGAGCGGGCACAACGTACAGCCAGCAAAACACGCAAAAGACACACAAGGAAGAGTCAAAGAAGATTCAAAAAAGCCCCCTGATGTCCCTGTTGACTCCACAGCGGCTTTTGGATCAGCTCCTGCATGGGCAGGAGGCAGGCAAGCCATGCAGAGCACGTGGCACAGCCTGCAGCAGCTGTGCCTTAACAGTAGTTGCAGGGACAGTAAGCTGCTAATTGCCAACATAATGATATGCATCACATAATAACAAACCAGTTATGAGATTCCAAGCTGGATGAGAAAGGAGCACAGGCCTTGTGGGGGACGCAACACCCTGGCCCTGCAGCTCGGGGCAGCTGCCGACAAGAGGCAGGGCAGAGGCAGAGCCTGAGGGTCTGGCCCTGGCCAGGGAGGATGGCGGGCAGGCTTGTGCCCTCCCGGGGCCTGTACCCGCCTGCTGAGAGGGGCACAGCATGTGGCAGGGCTTGGGGTGCAGCCCAGCTGGACGCCGAGCAGACCTGTGGGCTGGTCCAGCCAGGACATTTTGCCCTGTCGCGTCAAACATTTTGACAACTGTCCCACAGAGACTGGGCAATGTCAGGTTGTTTTTACAGCAGCAGCCCCTGCATGCTGAGTAAGTCGATACTTTGCTAACCCTGTGGTATTTGGATTTAAAAGAAAGGAAGGGAATCAAAAAAACAAACCCTGAGTATGTCTGAAGTGCAGGGCTTTGGGATTTCAGAGTACGAAGCGGCCTGGCCCCAGTGATGGCAGCGCTAATGCACTCATGCTGGTGCAGGGACTATGCATCCCACCCAGCCTGCCCCATGGACCTCGGCAAGTCCCCAGCCACATCCCACCCAGCCTGCCCCATAGACTTCGGTGAGACCCCAGCCACATCCCACCCAGCCTGCCCCAAGGATCTTGGTGAGACTCCAGCCACATCTCTCCCAGCCTGCCTCACGGATCTTGGTGAGACCCCATCCATGTCCCACTCAGCCTGCCCCACGGAACTCAGTGAGACTCCATCCCATAGCTGCCCACCTGCAGCACGGAGGAGCCAGGTGCTACCAGGCCAGGAGGACACTTGGGCTGCTCCTGGCCCTGAGCAGCCCCTGGGGAAGGCTGGTGAGCCCACAGGAGTGCGGCAGGAGCTTCTCTCTGCCAGGGCACAGGGAACCTGCATTTTGGCTGTGTGCACCAGGCACAGAAAGATTAAACGTGCTTCATGACCCAGAGACCCTGGGGCATCAGTGGCCTCTCCCTGCTTGTAGTAAGAGACACAGCTCCTTGTGGTGTTCCTGCTCCTTTGCTCTGGAAAACAGGACATCAGTGAATACAAAACCTTTGGGTGAAGCTTTTTGCCTGTTCAGAGTGTGGCCAGCTTGCCCGAGTCCCTCCAACCTACAGGATGGTGCGCAACAGGCTCGGAGAAAGACAGGGAACAGGCAAATCAAGACGTGAAGGCTTAAACATGGCCATGGTTAGTCAATCTGAGTGCCACCCCTCCCAGTTTCCTGCTCCCCAGTAGTCAAGACCTAAAGGTCTATGTGCCCCACGGCCACCTCCACTGCGTCAGCTAGAGGAGGAACCCTGGGGGTGAGGAGATAGTGACTGGGACAGAGATGAACCTGTGCCAACGAGGTGCTTCCATCACTCATACAAAGCACTGTTGGCTGCCTTGGTGGAAGGGACAACCCATCTGCTCTGGGTCTGCCCCCAGAGGGGAAAGATAAATCCTGCCCCTGGTGCGCTGTGAATCAGATGGTGATCTCTAGCCCAGCTTTACAGCCAGGACATCATTCTGCACTACTGTCCACCCTGTCCCCTGCCTTTACAGAGCAGAGGGGAACTCAAAGCAGGAGCACCTAGGGAGGAGGGTCAGGGTTTGCCTCTGACTTTCAGAGGTGTAGGACAATAGAGGAATAAGCCACACAGGGCTTATTTCTGCGTCATTCCAGATCCAAAGCTGCAGCTACAAACTTGTAAATGGTGTGGGGCATGGCGAGGGGCAAAGAGTACAGAGCTATGTCCTTGATTGTCCCTGACACAAGCTTGCAGACGAGCCTGAAGGTCTACTAGCAAACACAGGTAAATGAGAGTGGTCTGAAGGCTGCCTTGTTTTGTCCCGTTTTAGGTCAAGCCAGGACAGCAATGGGAATGGGAAGGACACAAAGGACCATACATCCCCTTTTAACCATTTCCCATTTGATTTTATGGAGAACCCAGTTTGACTGGATAGCAAGATGTCAGCATGAGGCACAGGGCTGTCACAAGATGCGGTGGTTTTAAATCAGCTCATAGCAAGACTGGTCTGACCTCAGCTTGCAGCCTGCTGTCCAGTATCCTGGTTTGAAGACACACAATACTTTGGATGCTAAGTGCTGGATCCAGCGTGGTTCCTTAGGCCAGACCAGGAGCCGAGGCTGGTTTGCATTTGTCTTTGGCTGCTTCCATGTTGTCTGAACACATACACGTCCAAGTTTATGATATATTATCAGGCTGTTTGTTTGCTCCATGCCTCTCGGCATTCACATTTATAGATCAAAAATACATATTATTTTAATGAGAAATGTTGTTTGGAAAAATGACCAAAGTAACAGAGGGCTGTCAGGCTGTGAAGGGGAAAAGTATCTCTAGAAGCAGCTGAAAAGAAGTGAAAGCCAAATCCACTTCTCCTTGAGAAGGTGATTATAGTTAGTAGAGAGGGATTCTGCTCAGTTCTGGGCTGTTTATGACCACACCTAATCATGACAACGCTCTTCACTGCTTTTGAACAGCTCTTGTAATATCCCTGAAAATTTTCCCATTCTTATGGTTTACAACTACCGGTGAACAGCTTGAGGTCATCTTTATATATATAACACCAGAAAACAATAAATCACTTATGGATTTGCCGGTCACATCCCAGTTACCATTACATTTTCTTCTCCTTGCTATTTTATCCAAACCTCAAGGACAAGCAAGTGTTTCCCAAGGTCTGGAAGAGATGACACAGCAACTGTGTTACCTGTTGTCACAAAACTAGGAACAGGAATTGCAGTGGATGTGGCAGTAGCAGGTAGCGTGGTGGCAATCAATGTGGATTTCTGCAAATTCAGTCCAGTATATGGAGAATAAGCTCTCAAAGTTTCTCTGGAAGGCTGTTTAAGCTGTTATTCATTAGGACTGGTTCTTAATTTTACTAGGTCGATCCATGCTCTCTTTTCCACAGTGCAAAGTCCTTTCATGCCAGAATTTAGTTCTTATAGGAACTTAATGCCTAGAAAGAGCATGCTGGGATTGTATACAGTGAGGCCATGAACGCTGGGTCAGGACTTGAAATCACAGCTTAATTTAACGACAGGTTTGAGCCAGGTCTTAGCTGTAGCCAACAGCACCTGGCAGAGGAATTACACTGGAGTATTGCAGGAGAGGAACCCAGGGTTTCTTGGGCAAGGGGGAGGTGGAGGTTGTTCATACCATCCAATTTTGGGCGTCTGACTCAAAAATAAGACAGGAGCCTCTTGACAGAGTTTCCAGAAGACAATAAAGACTACCTTCATGCCTCACTTAATACCACCATCTGTCCTCACACAACATATCCTCAAAGCTATGTCACTGGTATGGGGATTATCTGTGACATAAAGGATCAGAGTAAGTGAAGGAAGTCCTGGAGTTCAATAGTATCATTCACCCTTTGGCACCACTTTTTACCTCGGAGAAGGCAGAGCATACTGAGCTCACTGTGGCTTGTGACTTGCATAAGGTAAAACCCTTTATCTAAGAGTTGTTTTCTTTGCTGTTAAGTATGGATCAGCTCTAATGGTGGCGAGCCATGCGTGGATTTGGGAGACAGTGTGAAAAAGTGTCAGGCCGGACTGGGTAAACCCTGCACAAGGTGTTAGAGACTAAGGTGCAACCATAAATGCCCAGGAGAGCTCAGGGGTGCTGGACAGATGGGTGACAGCCAAAGCCAAGGGGCGAGAACGCCAGTGTTACACAGTGGGGATGTATTTGCTCTTCACTCCATTCTATAGCATGCAATCACCAGTCAGAATTCAAAGTTAGTGACTGTGCCCCGGACCTTACAAAGCAGATACCTGTTGAGCTCTGCACCCATTATGGGATCAGTTCTGGCATTCTTGTTCACCACGAGCAATGTGCCCATGCTGAAGGGACCGTCTTGCAGAGAATAGCACTGCCCAGGATGAACCAGGCAGGGAAGCCTCCTTGCATGTCAACCGCCTGGTGCAGGAGGACTGCTCAGGGCACAAACTGTACTGCGGCCTTAGACAGAGCCTCACTCTTCTTTCATTCCTTTCCAAACCTTGATTTTTCACAAATCCATACAAGCAGTGTTAGTCCTCACATGCGCCAACAGGGCAACGAGCGAAGGAACCTCGGTTATGACCAGGCAGCCTGCCAGGGAAGAAGAAAATGAACCACTGTGGCTCCAAAAAGTTGGGAGGGCTATGTTGAACAGATGGCTGCGGTAAACATAAATTTCCAGACCTTGGTAAAACACCTTCCTTCTTATAACACTGATGGAATTACGGGCAACTTATTGTCCTTGGTAATCGATCAAGCTGTTTAAAATAGTAAGAGAAAACATCAGTTGCAATGCCAGTGAAAAAGCTTTACAAAAGTGCTGATGAATATGATTTTAATCTCATGTAAAATTGTGGTGAGAAAAAGGAAATTTCTGCTGGATGGTCTCCACAGTAAACCTTCTTTTTTGGTTGGTATTAATCTTCCCTGAATAGCTTCTGGTCTGATTATATTTTACAATAATATGGAAAGGAACACCAGGCCAGTCATGCACTGTGCTTTGTCCAGGTAGCTTTTCACATGAAAGGAGAACAGGAAATTAATGCTGGAAAAATAACAAAAAAATCTTGATATTGATTGACTTTCATGATCTTTTTAAACCTTCCACAATCCAAGAGAAGATAGTAATGAGTGAGCTGTCCCCCAACGGGAGACTGTTACGTTTCACAAGCAAGACCTAACCCTGCCAAACCCTTGAAGGTCCAGAAATTTCGAAGGATAGTTTAAGGTTTTGGTTTGGTTTCTTTTCCTTGGAGGGCGAGGGGGTGATGGTGGTGGTGTAATTGAAATTTCAACCAAGTTTTTGCAAAGCTAATGCAGAACTAAATACAGCCAGGGAGTAGATTTCAAAACAGTTTTCGTCTGGCTTCCATTTTTGTTCTCCTAAGTCAGGAAATTAGATTTCCAGGGGAACATCTACATGGACCACAGTATGGTGCAGAGATACATACAATACATACATACAAGCTTGCCTTCAACAAGGTGACCTGAGTACCAGAAATAGTACAGCCATTGTGGCACGATGTTCCCCATCAACTGTTTTGCAGATGCCTGGCTCAGCTGAGGTGAAGCTAGCTGACATGTCTCCCCGTTCCCCGTAGGTCCTGGGGCAAACATACTCCACTTTGGTCACATCAGCCTTTTCCCCAAAAGCAGAAACCAGTATGTGGACATCAGTCCTTTCTGTGCAAAGGTCCCTGGGGACCTTACACTGAAGTCTGCAGTTCCTGGGAAGTATTGTAATTACAGGATGCAAAGATACAGCAGACAAGTTCCTTCCTGTTAGGACTGCTCCTTTGACCAGCTCATCTGCACTAAACTCCAACTGCCCTGAACTGTTCATTCTCCTTCAAAGCGCTGCATTATTTAGGGGCCTTTCATTGGCCAGGTTGGATCTTTCTGAAGGCTCACCTGATGTCAAAGCAGGGTCCTGACCTAACTGTAAAATACATACCAGTGCCACGGAAGTAATACAGAAAATTGCACAATAATGTCAAGATGGGATTTTGTTAATATTTGGTGAATCTTGGGGAAGAGTCACCCCGGACTAAATACATTGCCTTCTCACTGAGCCCGTGCCCTTACTCTGTAGCTGTCTGATTTGAAGAGCTGCCAATTAACTACCAAAAAGAACCTGTTGCAAGACAGGCCAATGATATTAGTCAAGTTTAGTTAAATCCACACAGTGTTTTGCATGGATATTTTCTTACACGGCTGCCAGAAATTTTACTGGACTAAAATTTTTACAGGCCCGGTTTAAACCAACGCTAGAGACTGAGCTGGGAACCACAGTCTTGGTCCCATTTAGTCTAAGTGGAGCACCTTAGTGTGCAGATCAGGCCAACAGAGTAGACTGCAACTTTTCAGTTCTTTTCTCCAAACATCTGTGGCTTAACCTCTTTCTAACCTGGGTACTACTCAAAGCCATTGACAAATCAAGCAGCTGCTCCTAGAATATTAGGTGCAGGATGCTGTGTTTGTGCAGTGTATTACTTATATCTGTCCTTACTTTTAAATGCAGAGGAAGGAAAGGTCTTGTTCAAACTTACTGGTTTGATGGTCATACCCATCAAAAATGTTTTCTGCCATGAGAAACATTTGTCAGCAGTGACTTAAAGCTTTTTCCTGTGAAGCTGAGGTCACTAAGTCACTTACTTAAACACTTTTGAATATTGGTCATCACCTCTCGTTTTTTGTGGCATTCACATTAGAAACAGCATTGTTTAGTTCACTAAGTTACGGGTCCCACTTGTTTTACTGATTCAAGGAGCTCCATTTGCAAAGCAGTTAGCATTTGAGTCTCTAGAGTAAAGATGAGAAAGTTAAGTACACAAAATAAAAGAAATTCAGCTTTTCCAGGTTTAAATCTTCTCAGTTTATGCTTTGGATATGAAAAGAAAACTTAGCAGAGATTGGATTGGAAATGACAGTGCTCTTTCAAATTACAAATTACATTTTGTTACAGGGGCACTGGAAAGACATTATCAGCAGGGTGTCTATAATTTGTTGACATGTACAACAATTTGGAATTATGCACATTTTAATATAGATACTCACTTTGATCACAGTGTGCTATCAAGGGTTTTCATGCTGGGATCTGACCTCTTCTGCATGAGAGCTCTGTGTTCCCTAGTACCGAAATGGCTTGTAAACACTTTTAGCTGCCCTTGGGGGTGGAGCTGATGATTCTGTATGTCGGTGGGTGGAAGATCTATGAAAAGCCATGCAGCCAAAGAGCCTGGCTCATTGGCTTCAGGCACCAGTTTCCCTTAGATTGGTTTCTTCACCTATTTGTGCAAAGTTTCATTTTTTCTTTATTCCCCATTTGCAATGGCTTTTCTGTGGGGACATAACAGAGTAGAAAAAAATCTCTCTCGTAATACCTCATTTAATTGTGTTCTGTTCTGTCCCTGTACAATGCAGTCTGTGAACACTTTAAATCCCTAGGACAAGCTGAAGTTTATCAGGTGAAACCACAGGTGTTTCTTCTATTATTTTAAAGCTTGTAACAGAAGTTGAGAGAGGGATGTGCAAAGCTGCATTTCAGATCTGGCCTTTGTGTTAGTATACATCTGCAGGGAGCTTTTGGTTTCTGCTCTCTGTGGTTGTTTCATATTTTCACACACCACATTCAGCATTAGATCTAGTACTGGAATGAGTACACAGTGACCCATTTAACGGATAATTTAACATGGTTTACTTTCTACATTTGTGCAGTATCTGTTAAAATGTGCGTTTGGGCTAGCACTGTCCAAGCAGTGGGCACTGTGAGAGTCACGACTCCACTCCAGGATGAGACAGACACTCAGAAATTAATTCAGATTCAGTGAGGGGACCAGCTATCAAAGACATCCTCCCAAAGTGGCAATTCACACTAAATGAAGGAGATGAAATACACTACCAGTCCACACATCTGGCATGGCTATGAATGATCACAAAATCAGCAGGGAAAAGCCAAGCAAAAAAATTGTCTCAAGATGATCTCTCATTGAGATTTTCTTAGAAAACAGGCAGGAGAGCAAAGGGGGAAATCAACTGGAGGCAGCAAAAATCCCTGCCTCAGCTGTCCGAGTTTGGTTCCACGCAAACCAGCCTTCATCGCATTCCCCCAGTGGGGCAGAAGAGTCTGAAAACAGATGACATCTGGGTCAAACTAAACTACTTGAAGTGCGAAATTGCTTTAGAGGACGTTTATAAAGAAAGCTTTGGGAGAAAAACAATGCCCTTTATAAATTGTCTTCTTTTTCCCAAACTGGAATGGCAATAGTCAACTTGATTTGCCTTGCTAGATCTCTGCTCATAGCTTGGACAACAGTGCAACAGTGGGTCAGAAAAAGGCCACCTGGGTCCCTGGGTCTGGCTGGTGGCCAGGACTGAGATGCTTGTCCTGGGAGGGCTGGCAGACCCCACAGGCCATACACGATCAGCCACAGCAAACTGCCCAACACCTTACAGCAAACTCCAGAAGCCAAAAAAAGATCACGTGCCTCAGGAAAGCAGAAGGCAAGATCAAAGGTACCATCAGTGTCCTCAGTCCATGCAACAGCAGAGAATTTATGAAGTTGAAATAGAGACGGGCATTTGCCCTCGCTGCAGAGTCATAAGGATATTGTAAAACAACTGGAGTTGCCCTTCTGCCATCTCTAAGTTTGAAACCTGGAGGAAAGAAATCTGTTACCCATGCTCACTGAGCTGCCTGCCACATCGGTCTGTTCAGAAGGGGGCTTGTTTTCCTTCCTTCACTTCAGAGGCTAGAAATAGTTGCCAGGGCTGTCCTACAGAGACCAGGAACAAGACTTTATTACGCATTGGAGTGCCCCAGGGCAGGGTATGGCACACACTGCATGAGGGCACACGTGCCAGGCTGTGGCTACCTAGGGATGGTGCAAATTTGCCACACACACCTGAACTTGCCCAAGGTCCCCCCAGCTGGATGAACTTTGAGGTGAAGACGTGCACATGCACAGCCTGTCCCCAGCCTGCTCCCCAGGGCTTGCTGCTTGCCAGAGGCATGCCACATCTGCGTCCCTTGCTGCATTCGAGCTCTCCAGGTGCCAGAAGTGAAGCGGGATCTGCCGCTGCCTGCACGCTGCCTGACGTAGGGCTGGCAGCCCCTCGGCCTTCTGCTGTGTGGCCAGTGGGTGAAGTCATGCAATTGTCTGCAGCGGAGAGGAATTCAAGATACCAGCCCAGTTCTAGTCTGTAAACACATTTATCTTAGTGCTGTTGTCACTAGTGTGATTAAAAGGGGAAAAATGGAGAGAGACAAAAAGTCTGAGGAAGAATAACTTGATGAAAAGGGAAAAAAAGAAGAACAAAAAAGAGCTTGATTAATGGACTCATATCCAAGCCAAGGGATAGATACACTGAAAAGTGCTTTGATTCATTCCTACTCACTTCCCATTTTGATGCACATTCAATTCATTGAGGAAGGGCTTGACCGGTTTATTCCATGTGCACACTGCCGCAGTGCCAATGGTGACGAGAAGGTGGTTACACTAACACGTGTTGATCTGCCATCTCTCCTCCCGTGGCTTACTCAAAAGGTTTCTGCACAGGGAAGGAAAGGGGGCCCTGATAAGCCTTAAGGTTATGTCCTCATTCCCGACGTACTTCAGTTCCTTGTGTCCCTGAAGTGACTGTGACCCAGGATGAACAGGCGGCAATGCCACAGCAAACAATGACATGAAAACTGCTTTGCAGCCACTGAAAACTGCTTCATGGTCACATTTAGGGATCGTATTGTGCCTTTCCCAGACTTGCCATTAGTATGAAAAAATGGCATGCCTCAGAACACCTCAGCAGTGAGGAAAATGCAGAGCTCTGTGCGTTGCTTGGGAAAACCTTCAACTCTGCTGTCCAGAAGAAATGCCTTCACTTGGAGAAGACTAGCAATAGATAATATCTCAGTGTGGGCTTTCCTGCCTACCTGGATATTAACACCGATGGACAAGCTGTTGCTCTCTCCTGTGAGAGAGTCCCTAAAGAGTGGAAACAATACCATTGAAAAGCTCCACGGGCAAAACTTGACTGAATAGTGAAGGAGTGACAATCTTTGTCACAAAACTTTCGCTTAGTTCCTAGACATCTGTTGAATACTTCTCTTTCCGGCCATAAAAGGTAAGGTTCTAGCCATCGGGGTTTTATCCAGAGATTTTGCTTGCAGTTTTACCTTGTTAAAAGTTTGATTTTTTTCCACATCAGGAGACTTTGTTCTAAAGCAGGTTTAAAGAGCAGTTAGGCTGTCAGCAGTATTCAAAACTATTTTGCCAACTTTCAGCTTACTAAAAGGACTGACTTCACTCCCTTCCCAGTGCCTGGGGGAACTCTGCTGCTTGGATTAGCATGGGAGAAGGCTGTGGTAGCCCTAAAGAAAATGGACAAGCTCTCAACTTACTCTTCTTGCAACATCGTGTCAGCAATACACTGAGGGCCTGTTTCACTAATTGACTTCAACCCTGGGAGATATCCAGTCATTTTACAAAAACAGTTTTTCATGGCTTTTGCTTTTAAAGAATCTGCAAATGGCCTGGATGCCCAGAAGAACAGATGCTGAGGCTCATCAGTAGCTTGAAAGCAAGGAGCTACAACTGGCAGGCAGAGCTGTGAGAAGTTAATATAATGGAAAAAACAACACATTTTCCATGTAAAACTTCTCTAAGTAGAACACGGCTGCAGGATTTTTTAAGCATTAAATAGTCTTCAAATCCCATTCCACGTCCCAGAGAAGAAGAAGTATACGCAGGCCAAATGCTGGGAAGAGGGAGGAGATGGAACTGGTGACTTTCAGTCTGGTTGCAAGCAGTTCTTTGCACCCTGGGCGATCAGATATATTGTGTTGAGTACACATTTCAGGCCACGGGACTGACTTCTGCATGATGTGAGACTGGCAGAACCAGATTGTGTTCATGCCAATGTGCAGAGCCATCTCTTTGCACATCTCAGTTATTCTTGGCATAGTGTATGTGATCAGTCCTGCCTTGCCCTCCGCACTCCAAGGTACGTAAAGCTATTCTTGTAGGCTGAATCGCCTCTAAGCCTTGCATTGCCCAGGCAGCAACACTGTCCAGCTGGTGACTGGAGGAAGTTACTTGGAGGACAGTTTCCATTAGGGTGAGAACCAGTTATACAAATGGAGGCTATCTGGCATGACCTCGCCATGCATCCCTAGAGAAGTATGGCAGCCCCATCTCCCAAGGAGGCAGTGGCTGCCAACTCAGCTGTTCCCAAACCTGCTGGCCCAGAAGACTGTCAAGCTCGAGCTACCACCCACGTTGGGCACAAATCCTCCTGGCTTTGCCTGTCCAATACACACCCCCAGCCCGTCGCCCAAGAAACCCCCTGCCTGTTTGCTGTGGCTGCTTGCGTTGTGGCTTGGAGCAGCCTGAGCCTCCCTCACTTTTCCTTAGATGAAAAGGCTTGACAGCTCTTCGGTCTGACAGCTCATTCTGCCATGGCTTTAATGAAGCCTGTAATTGTCTTGGACTACAGTAGTTAATTTTGGACTGTAAAAGCAGCCAGTAATTGGATAGGAAAAGAAAGGATCTTTGTATTGCCTGCCAAAGTGACCTCCCTTTCTCAGACACCCTCTCTTCTTCCACAGCATCTCAGTTGCGACTTTCTTCAACTTCTGGTCTCCACACTGGCTCCAGGCACCTCCTCGTCCTCCCGCGGAGGTCCACATGGCTCCCCCTTCCCCTGCTTCCCCCTAGTGCTTTCCCCCTCTCCCTTTCCCAGGTGGTGCCCGATACCGTCTCCCGCCCTGTCCTGGTCCACTGTCCTCCCAGTAGAGCCCCAGTCCGGGGCATGCAGCGGTGGCAGTCCAGAGCCTGATGGAGCTGGGTTCAACTGGTCAGCCAAATGGGATATATCAGGCTAAGCGCATTTTTAAATTGCCTTCATTTTTAAATCTGACTGAATTACACGGGCACAGCTCCATAGCAGAGAAGACTCGTGCTATTAAGCAAGCAGCAGCCCAACAAAGGCCAGGAGCCTTTCCAAGTGCAGAAAACGGTTTCAGCTCAGTGAAGCCCCCTACCAAGGCTCAGTACAGCACTGCACAGGTACTTCGAGTTCAGGAAATTATTTACTCTGCTGTCTCAGAGCCTCAAACTGTGCAACTTCATGACAGCAAAGAAAGATGTCTCAGCAAAATGGAGCCAACTTTCTTCTACAAAACTTGTGACATCTTGGATACTGTTTCAGAGAAAAGCTGTGAAGTATCAGGGCATATATGACTGCCTGTCGATATCGATGTGTTCATATGTTGAGCCCATTCCCTCATGGGGTTTGCTTGCCTTGAGATGAATTTGATAAATGAGAACTCCTCACAGGAAAGACAAGTTTTGGTTCTGTTTGAAGCAGGTTATCAGAGCAGAAAAGGTAATTTCACATGCAGGGCCAACTGTCAAGCTGTGCTTTGCCCTGCTCTGGGGTGGCAGAGTCTGTGCCAAGTTCATCAAAATCCTTGCATCAAAAGCCATCAGGAAAGCAGCCGGGGCAGCGCCGAGGCATGGGGCGGTTGGCAGAGCTGAGCAGGGGGGTCTGCTCTGCTGTCAGAGGCTGCAAGCACCTGCAGCTTTCAGGGGGGTTGGTGGGCTACTGGTCTTGTTGCTTTTTTTAGTCTGGGAAGTGTTGGTTTCTGCTCCTTTCCCATGGGACTAGTGTTGGATTCTGCTGGGCATGATGACATTTTAAGGGATTCTGCAGATATCTTTGTTAAATCAGGCCCTGGAAATCTCAGTGCTGAGTCCTGTTGTTTGGTGTGCTCAGGCACACTGAACTCGTAAATAACTATTGCAAATACATTGAAAGGTTACTGCTCGCCACAGGCCTGCAGAGACCTCCGACACGTCTACCAGGCTCATGCAGGTTGCCTAATTTTGCTTTTTTTCTTCTGGGCCTTTTGTATTGTTACAGTGTAATGGAAACATCCCTGTGGGGTCCAAGCCCCCGGCAAGCTCTTTGCATTACAGCTCCCGCACTTTCGGAGCAAGTGGATCCGTGGGGGCTTTGAGATGAAAGGCGCCGGCTGAGCTGCCAGGTGCAGAGTTAATGCTGTTCAATCCCCTGGGACTTCAAAGAACAGAGACAAACTGGGAGTTGGGGAGAAAAAAGAGGGTGTGGAAAGGGGCTTACAAGCTGTCTCACTTGGCAAGGCATTTTATGGGCAGCATCATGCGCAATGCCGGCGGTATGAGGCAGCCATGATTTTGCTGCTGTCCCAGACAGAACCTGGGCAAGTGACAGGGTGGCTGTTTCTGGGGTGTCCTGTTGGTGCCCCTGTGGCTCATGGGGGTCCAGGGCTGGCATTCCTGGCCACGCACAGAGGTGCCTTGGTTTGGAAGTGCCACAGACTGGGAACAGACCACACTTCTTCTGGAAACAAGCCCTTTCCACACCTGCCCTGTTCTGCTTCAGTGGGTAATGCAAACCGTCTGCCAACAGGTTAAAACTGTGAGCGTTCTTTTTGCGTGCACAGCAGTGGCACCGTGGGCTGGAGCTGCCCCAAACCAGGCAGGGTTGGAGCCAACCCCTGGGTCCTGGTTTCACTAGTCCCTGCAAGCAGGTTTTTTTGCAGTTCTCTATCTGAACAGCTATCTTGTTAATAATCCCAGGAAACGAAAGATGGGGGGACGTACATTGAGGGGCAGCAGCGAGTTGCCTCCAGTTTGAGTATGCCGGCTGCTGAGGTGCTCCTGGGGCAGGGGTGCCCAGGGGAGCCAAGGCAGCTCCAGTGGGTCCTTCCCACGCTGAGCTGTGGCTGATGCTGAAGCCCAGTTCAGCGGGACGCTCTGCACCTCCACCTGCCACGGCCAGCAAACACCTCGGCCTCGGCTCTGCAGGCTTACACCGCTCCTTGGGCATCACTGCATGGGTGATATGGGAAATGATCTTTCCTTCTGTTTTTAATTTGCTGACAGGTATGTTGTTACCTGTCAGCAGGGCTTGTTTCAGAAAGCATTTGTGGGACTAGCTTTGCCTCCTAGTGACAGTCATTTATCACGAGGCAGTGTTGTTTGTGCAGCCTGCCACAGTGCTCCCGTACGGCCTCTCAGTGCTGCGTAGCCACATGGCTTTCGGTGGCAGTATCGGAGTCAGATCCCCAGTTTCCAAGATAAATCTCATGCATGGGTATGTCTGTTTAACCTGATTTCTTCTCGGCATAGCTCGTGCATAGCAAGCACTTTCTCACCTCCATCATGTCATGTCATGTCATGTCATGTCATGTCATGTCATGTCAGCAGCTTCATTGTGCTCATCCCTGGATAGCATAATCAGATTTGATCTGTGCATTTTTCACGGTCACTTTCCAGAGAGCCTAGCGTGGAGTAGTATGACTTCTTCCAGTTTTTCTCACAAGTACGTTTTGTTGGCCACATTTGATTATGGGCCAGTAGTTATCCCAGCAAGACGCCCATGGATCAGAGACATGGGGCTTGGATTCCCCACTAACAAAGGACGCTTGTTTTTGCAGAGGTCTTTCAGTGTGGAGACAATCAATATCCAGCTCTTAACATTGAGGAATGGCTGGTTTCTGGATAAGCCTCACTTTTTCCTGTATGTTGTATTCTCATAGCTCCCAAGCAGACAGGAAAGTTTGGACTCCAGGAATGGAATTTTTTGCTCTGAGGACAGAAGTGGATTTCTAGAGACACATGACATTGGATCGCAACATGCAAAGGGTAAATAATTAATTTCTGTTTTAAAAATGTGCTGTTAGAAATTGCTCCCCTAGCAACAGAGCACCTTTGTTCGCCAAGTGCTGAACCTTAACAACACCGTATTTGTGCTAATTCCATCTGTTTCAGTTCAAGACAAGAGTTACTAAATGAATCAACTGCAAGCAATGTGCCAATTTCAGAAATTTAATAAAAAGTATAATATCATTGCCATGTAACCTGTCATCTCTTTGAAAAACTGAATTATAGCGATTGTCCCAAAGCTTCTGGATCACGTGGAAGAAGCAAGCAAAGGAGGGGAAACACTGGTATGAAGTGTTAATAACTTTATGCTGCTCACTGATACACTGCTGGACTTAATGCAGTTATAAACTTCCATTTTTAGGTATTTCCCCAAAGTCTTGGCTAACGTAAACAGAAGAAGCTGGATGGCTGGGTGCACAGAAAAAATGTTTTCCTCCTCATTATATAGAGTTTCTTTAAATAACTTTGCATCTCTGTTGGCTACACGTGCTTTCCTCAAAGAGAAGAGACAGGGCTAGAGTTTCTAAAGCCTGCAGAAGTGTATACCACTGCAGTTAGCTTCAGCTCTGGGCTGAAGTACATTGCCTACCCTAGTGGGAACCTCCCTTCAGCCGAGGGGGATTGGGTCTCACTGGAGGCAATTCACATTTCTTCTGGAAACTCCTTCCATCTTCTCCCAGTTTCAATCACTACTTTCAGCTTCCTTTCCTTGCTCTGCAGTGGCTGGTGTCCCTTCTTAAACTGTAACAAGTATTGCTCCGAAAAGAAATGGGGGTGGCGTAGGAATTCACTTAGTGGTGCAAATTTGAATACTGGCATGGAAGCCTCTAAATCCTGGAGTACATATTTTAATGCCTCTCTTCAAATTTCTTGTCTGCTGGATGGTTTCTGACACACAAAGGCCTAACGAGGAATATGCTGGGAAAAGTTTTGAAGAGAAGTGCCAAGCCTCAAGATGGATCCATTGAGGACAGCAAGGGTCTCCTCCTAGGGCTGCTCTACCCAGCTGCAGATTTCTCTCCTTGGGGTGAACCCATGGGACCAGAGACACCCTTGTTGAGGAAGGTCTTGGGAATTTAGTTTGGGGTACAACACAAAGTACCTATGGCTGTACCTCTCCCCCAGTGAGGGAGGGCCTGGCTGACTTCGGCAGACTCCCTCTTGATCTCTTCTGCAACCAGCCACACAGGACCAACAGGAGCACGCAATGCACCTGAGCAGCCCCCTGTCAGCAGCACACATCCAGATAAGACAGACAGAAAGTCTCTGAGCACTTGCAGAGCTGGAAAAGGGAGCACATGCCTGTGGCATCTCCAGAGGAGCAGATTTCACTGATGTTGTCAATTATAAGCTTATGTTTGTTATTGTTGTTTGCTTCCTTTTAAAAGACAGACTACAGGGTGATATTAAGAAGCAGCAGGAAATTGCTATAAGCTTAAGAAGCCTCCTTTTGCAAGCATCATCCTGGCACAAGCAGGTTCAAATATTCCTCCTTCTGTCTTCCCTGTCACTCCCCTTCAGAAGAAGTGACTATTTTTATTTACAGCAGAGTGTGTCCATTCGGTGTGACCGGCCACATATAAGCAGCAGAAGAAGGTGTTAGGATCAACTCTAAACCCCATTCTTTTATCCTCCCTAAAAATGTTACAGTTAAAATTTCTTAAGAACTATTTGTAGAAGTACACAGAGAAAGTTATACATCAGGGCATGATTTTCTAATGCTCACACATTAAATAACGTGAAGATCTTTAAAAATCCAAATGTTAAGAAGTGTTTTTTTCCATAGGAAGGCACGGTCTTGGGCTTATTTATTTATTTATCTTTAGAATTGACATTTAGAAATATACACAGCTGAAAATGTCAAGAGTTATGGAACTGTGTGATCTAATGTTGGTAATGACAGAAGAATCAGTAAACGCATCTGACCCAGCAGAAATAGACTGCAACTGGCATAATAAAGTAACCACTTTTAATCTCATTCCAGATGAAGCTCAGTTTAGTCATACTGTTAGCTGAGCCTTCCATCACACGGGCACTAATAACTCCAAAAGAATATTTGCCGAGAAATAAAGACAGCATCTGGGTACCAGGAAATTGATTCATATGTTCTCCAGACAGTTAAACATATGCACCCTTCACAGACTCAAAGACTGTAAAAGCAAAATGCACTGCCTTTGCTCCAGCCTCTATTAGATCCTTTCATTGCGGTAGTCAGCCGCAGATTAATTCATCTGACGAGGGCCCCAGCGGGGCTGGCTTGAACGGTGCCTCCCCATGTAAGAGCCAGAGAGGAATTCCCTGCCTGGGTGCTCCCAGCCTCTGGCATCAGGGTCCAGGCCCCTGTCACCTGCCATAAAGCAGAGTCACCGCTCGTGTTGTTGATAACAGGTAGTCACTTCTCCTGTGAGGTGTCAATACCAAACAGGGGAGGTGGCCTCTCTGGACATGAATCTGTTCCAGAGATGTATGCTCCTTTTGTGGCAAAAGGTCAAACTATTTCGTGTAAGGATAGGTGGACAATCAAGTACAAGCACAGGAATGACCTATGAAATGGAGCACTGACTTTCTGAGCTTGCTCAGTGAGACCTGGTTTTATACCAGTACGTACCTGGTTTTATACCAGTACGTACCTGGTTTTATACCACTGATTTCCACAAGGAGTAAAACCACATTTTGGTCCTGCTCTGACATCTGAAAGCTCTTCTGTAGTTACCTGAAATGCAACAGACTATGACCATTTTCACTCTCTCACATTTCCAGTAGCTTAGAGAAAGTTTTGTCAGCAGAGCTAGTCCAAATTACCTTAATTCTTTCTGCCGCAGCTTGCTACATAAACAACGTATTAAGTAGAGCATATGATAGGAATAGAGACAAAATGGGTCAAAGGAACCTAACCTGAATTTATTCCCTGCCTAAACTGGTTGTTGGTTTAGGTTATCTCAAAGTGACAAGGAGACATGGGCGACAGCTCACTTTCAGTGACGGCAGCTTGTCGTGACTGGAGAGCATTGCTCAGCCGTGAGTGTGTTACAGGCAGAGCACACAGCACCACGCAGGTGGGATGCAGAGTGCTTCCAATAAAACATTCCAGCTCTACGAGCTGGAAAACAACTCTTCCGGATATCAGAAGGGCCTCGAGGCTAGATCCAAAAGGGATTTAAGCAGAGTCACACAAGGGATAAAAAATAACACAGGATCACATGTGCCTATTAAGGAGTATTTAATTTTTGTAAGTAATTGCACCTCTTCTGAGTACCAGCCTGCACTACTGTCATGGTTTGGGCAAGACAACTACAGGACAACTGTCTTATTCCTCCAGTAATTCTCAGATCTTAGGCAACGGAAGTAAATTTTCAGGTATTTCCCAAACCTATTTGCTACTTTTTCTCAGAGTTTTCCTATGTATTTTATAAAGCTGTTTCTAAGGAATAATTCTTTTCTGTATTTTTCCTGCTTTGTATCATCACATTACTTAATACCAACCTCCATAAACTCCCCTTTCTCGGTCACTTTATAGTCTACATAAAACACTCCATACCAGCTGAGTTAACAGAGTGAATGGCTTTTTTCTGGTGAGGCAGTTCCCAGTAGGTTATAGGCAAGTATTTGTGCTTCACAGTATGAAGGCTTCATAAGCATCCTTTTAATTACACACGGGTACTCAGCAGAGATCGTTCAAGACTGTTCATTTTGGGCTGTGTGGCATCGCAGGCATAAATTTTTCATTTACTCCCATCTGTTTTCAAAATTGTTTTTTCTGGAAAAGTGATAGGGGCTTTAACGAAGCCTGTGAAAGGTCAAAAAACAACCTCACTAATTGAATGCACTCTGGGGAATTGCTTTGGAAATAATACGCCTCATTTTTTGTCTCCCTGTCTGGCTGCCAGTGTAAAACCACAGAATTAGAGCAGCCCGCTAAAATAAGCTGGCTTGTGTATCAGGTCCAGCCACAGTCATCTCTAAACCTTTCCATTTGCTGATACCAGAATAATAACAGAGGGGAAGCATGCAGCCAGGGGGGAGTGTAAAGAAGTGCTAAAGGTGGCTTAGCTGGATATGAGAAATACCTTCCTTTTGGTAATAAGCCCCTGCAGTCCATATGCGAAGGACCACAGACTGAAAGGAAAGGGCAAACGACAGTAGTTTCAGAAGAAAGCTGTGCAATTCGCTCCCCTGTCTAGGGGACACAAGGTACAGCTTTCCCCCCAAGTGTCCCTGTTGGTCTCAGCTTGCATAAATCTCAGAGACTGAGGCAGACAAGCATGTGGGGCTCCAAAACCTAAAGCAGTGGATGAAAAGCAGTGCACAGTAACCATCGCCTCCATTGCTGGTGGCTCTTGGCTAGGCAGGAGCAGGGGCACCACTGTGGTCTCCAAGGGAGGGGACGCATGCAGCGCTGTGACCGACTGAGACTGGCCTCACCCTGCCTCGATCAGGGGCTGCCAGCTCGCAGGATCAGTTCAGAGAAGGCTGCCAAGTTTGCCAAGAGGCTGTGTAAACAGCAATTAGCATCTCCCACAGTAGCTTAGCTTACAGTGAAGGAAAGATGGCCAAATCCCACGCAATCTCCTGCAAACCATCCCTTTAAAATCTTTGGTGCTCCTCCAGCCAGTGACAGCTACTGAATGGTCCTCCCACAACTGCAATCTCAGTGATGAGCTGAGATCCAGATATGATGATTTTTTGTCCCCTGCTGACAAGTCCCTTGAGACATCCAGTCACCCACAGGCACAGCCATGGAGACGCCGGCCTCTTTAAATTTCATGCTGGCAGACCAGGAAAGAAATGCCATCAAATTAGATCATTTTAGGGTGCTGCCAAGCTTTTATTAAATTGAAAAACTTAGATCTAAATGGACGAACAGACATCTTCAGATACCAAAATGGATTGCATGGGGGCATTTGAGACTTTCCATGTTCTACAGAAGACTTATTTTTAGCAAGTGAGATTGGCCTGATGTGCTTTCCTTCAGTGAGTTTGCTCTCATTTTTAAAAAGCCTCTTGAGAGTTTTGCTCATATAGTAAAACAGAGAAGGATTAGTACTAAAGGAGTGCCAGATCCAAAAAAGTCCAAGACATAAATGAAGCTTTAGTTAATTGTAGGAATACAGGGATTTATACTTCTAAAGGCTGTTTTCTTGTGCTATAAACTTAACTAGATACTTGAACATGGTCTTCACAGCCTTATCTGTGTTGCTGTAATGACTCAGTTCTATGGGATTTTATATCCCATCACTCCTAGCAGCATGGGAACGGTTTGCCATTTAAGAGGGGTAGTGACAGTGATCTTCTGAAATAGCCATCACAGGCGCTTGGACAGGAGGAGTAGGAACCATGTCAGGAAAGAAAAGAATTCTTCATTTCTACAGTGAGGTTAAAGCCATGGTGTCTCTCCTGCACAGCAGAGCTCTTGCCACTGTCCGGGACACAGGTAACCGAAAATCTGCTGTTCTCCGGATTTCCCATCTGAGGCCACCTCACCCTACCAGTGAGGCACAGGCTGACAGCCCAGTGCAGAAATGCCGTTATTCCAGAGCGAAAGCTGCTCGGCCAGGCACCACATCACCTGCAGGGAGTCATGCTATTTGCAGCACTTTTTTTTGAATTAGTTCCCAGCTCCCACAGCTGGTGTGAGCTGGGGTGTCCCAACAGGACTCTTCTGAAAGCCAGCACTTGACACTGTATTCTGCAGCTGGACTCTGCTCATGCAAATGTGCCAGGAGGATTTTATCAAGGTGTAATTGAAATAATTCATAATCCACCAATACAGCAAAGCAGGACAAGTACGACTCCGGGCTTGCTCTAGGGCTAGTTATGGAGGGCAAAAGACACCTGAGTACAGCAAAATGGCCAAGGGCCCACTGTGTGGTTTTTTTGTGCTGGGTCTGTCACTTCTGGAGGGAAGGTGACAGCTGTGGGGATCATCACTTGCCATTCTTTCTCCTTTCCTTTTTCTCTCTTGTGACACACATGATAAGGCCTTATGGCTCCAGACATGCCCCTCCTTCTTGGGGCAGCCACTTTCAATTTTCCTCCACTGCTGGGAAACCCAGCATGAGCTTTGGCATGACTAGTTCAGCCAGTAAAAATTTTGGATGACCTGATTTGCTCCAGCTCCACAGCTGTCCTGTGTGAGAAGATCGATGAGGTCTGCAAAATGTTCACTTTTCTTCATTGCCCTTGAAACGGCAACAAGAGCAAAAGTATACATTGGACATGCCTTTGAAGAGGTTCTAGGCGAATACAATCAGTCTTGAGTAGCAGAAGCTTTTCCTTTTGACCAAAGCACAGATGTGACATGACTTACTTGCCTCTGAGAAGGGAGAGGTGGAAAATGTTGTCCTTTTCAATAAAATCCAGATGTAGGTTTTTTATAATAGTCAATAGCTCTGGGTCTTCAAGAGACACATGTCGTCGGTGCAGCTGTGGGATCCACAGCTGCTGTCTTAAAAGTTAACCGTAGGAACACAGGACTGGTTCAGTGCTGTGAGACCAGGCCTGACAGATGTTCATCACATCTGCTTTTCAGAGCTTCCAGTGGACAAGAGCCCACCGCCTCTCCGCCACTGAAGGGAGCGTTTACTCATCCCAGCAGTCACAATCTTCCCTCATATTGATCCAAAACCTCCTTTGCTGCAAATTATGCAGATTTCTTCTTGCCCTTAAGCTATGTTGAGAAACCAGTAAAAGTGAAATGAAAAGTACTACAAGGCAGAAGTGAAAGGCACAGATATAAAGAGGAAAACAGTCAGCCAGACAGGAATGTTACAGGGAAAGGTTAAATAGCTATACACAATAAAAAAATAAAATGAGTCAATAATGTAATTTTGGTATCGTCTCTCAGTTTTATTAAAATACTTTTATATTTAATGCCTGCTTTCACCTGTCTTGCCAGTAAATTTTACAGGAGTTCTCTATATGCCCACGTACAAATTGTAAATAGAAAAAGTTATGGAGTAGATCTTTGGATTTCCTTGCTGGACATATCTGCTAGGCTGGACAGCATTACATACAGACAACTGCTCCTCGCATGTGGTTATACAACTGGTTGTGCACAGTGGTTCCACAGAGACTATTTCACTTTCTTTCACAAAAGAAAATCAGGGTGGAGAGTGTAAAAAACCTCAAGTCAAGATATCTTTCTTGCTTCCCCATCACTCTCCAGGTGAATTATCCCTTTAGAGGAAGAAATGAGATTGTTCTGAGGCAGCCAGTTCTCAACAAGATCATGCTGATGTTTTTTTATCCCCTCATTCTCTTTCAATCCTTATTAATTGTTTTGTTAACAGCCATGGTGCCATGGACATCATGCTGATGTCTGAGTCATTAAAAGAGCATATGACTGTCTGCTTCCCGCTGCTCTCTTTTGATGAAGGGGTCTGGGTCCTCTGGGGCTAAGACAACAGATGTTAGTGAAACACCTGCCAAAAGAGCAGGAGGGAACAGAATGATGCATGCGGTGGCATCCAGCACCAGAAAAATTAATAAAAAACAAAGCCTGACTGTTTCATCACTTCAACAGAAAGCCACAACTTAAATGGAGATCAGAGAGTATCATAACACATTCTTGTGTGGCATCCCAGGCTTACTGCAAGTGTCCTTCCAAACCAGGGACTTCTCTCCAGAAGGATGCTGGTTTGGGCAGTGTCTCTCAGTAAACATAATTTTCAGTGCCACAGATGACATGGGCTCCAAGTCACCCAAGTACAGAGAGCTTACCTGCCTCACTGTGAGGGATGTTGTGCTGTACGTCCTGATCTGTGGGGAAGTCTGGGCATGCTCGTGGCCCTCACGCTGGGAAGGAAGGTGAGGAGCAGTGGGGCTGGGACTGGGGCTGGGCTGCTCTCCTCTGCCTGCTCAGCCCAGGCAGGCAGGCCATCCCTCGGGCGACTTCCCCTTCCCATCCCATCGGGGTGCCTGGAGGAGCTACTGAATACATGGAAATGGGGCTGTGAGAGCACGTGTTGCTGCCCAGGCCCTGCCTGCCCCCCTTCTCTCGCACCACGGACGGCAGAAACAGTAAATACCAAGTTTGCAGATGATGCCCCTTGGCAGGACCCCTTGGGGACACCCCAGACTGGAGGGGACTGCTCTCCCACTCAAGTCAGCAAAAGATGTGAGCAATCTGCAACACTTGGTTTTACGCCATGCGACAAAAACCTGTCTTGGTCCTCACAATTTCCCTGCTTTTGTGCTCTTCTTAAATTCAGCGGGCTCTCTGCCATGAGTGGTTTGGACTCCCATAGGCTTATAGGTGGAAAATACTCTCTGACACTTCCAGTTGGCTGAGCCTGAGCAGCAGTGTGGAGTTAAATAGCTGGCTTTCAGGCTGCCAACACCTTGGCAAAGGTCTTAGAGAATAAAGAACAGAAACTCTTCAGAAATGAAATCCAGACTTCTCAAAATGACTCAAAGGCAACTACCCTCATGCGTCTGGAGAGAACAGGAAGGGGACCTAGAAAAAATAAAAAAAAAAACCAAACCCTAAAAACATGTCTCTAGGGGAAGTGTAAAGTTCTGCTACTGCAGGCTTCTGGAGACATGTCTCCACAGAGTTCCCCATGACTTGCTCCAGCTTTAAACATCCTCCAATGTAAATGCAACTGACCCAGTGTCTTTCCAAGAGGAACACCAAAATGATGAGAATTTCCAAAATAAAATTGCTAATGTTTCAAACGGTTGTTTCACTAATGGTCACTCCTAGTTACTTAGTCATGAGGAAGCTGGAGGTCAAATTGATACTTAGAGATTTTTAAAACCATTGCCCTGGAGGTGTTGCAATACCTTTTGCCTCAAATGCTAACATCGGCATATACATTTTCCTGCATAACTGTAGTAGAATATTCCTAGAAGATGCTGCCTCTGTATAATTTGGATAACAATGTTTTAAACATATAAGCTACCTTCTTCCTGAAACAGTTTGCTGAATAAGTGGATTCTGGGCTGAGTTCTTCTCTTACTTATATCATTAACTGTCCTATTAGCTTTAATGGGTTGGAATGGGCACAGTTCTGTCCCCTGTAAACAAAATTAAGCTCTTGTTTTCAGAACACAGACATGGCAAGGACAGAGAAATACAAGCCTGCGGTGTGGCAGTTCTAGGAAGTTCAAGAAAACTGCCCCAAAGTCTATCTGAATATGTATATGCCTTACTAGCACCATGAGCATATTAAAAAGTATGTTAATATTTAAAGAATACTGGAAATCTAGGAAAGCAGATTTCAACATGAAACTTTAAAAGTCCTTAAAGGCAATATTTAACAATGAAGAATGTTCGTTTGTTTCGTAGGTCATGAGGTCCTGAGACTTGTGTAATTACCAAAAAGTTGTTTCATGCTTGTGGGTAAACTAGAGTGATATAAAGTAATACTGTAAAAATTTGGGTGAGGTTTGCAAAAATACTTGGACTGCATCTAACAGCGTTCCTTCCTGTATTGCATTCCATCTCAATGTAAGACGGGTCAGAGACAGAGAATGCTTTTGAAAACCCCTTTATATCTTCTCTAGCATTCAGTTTCAGTGCTCCCATGTAGGAAAATAATATACTTTCTTACCTTCAGACTATGAAATTATCTATTTCAGTCATGATGATTGAAAACAAGTCCAGTTAAGCTGACTTACACCTCCTACCACAAAAAAAAGATGGCATCTGCATGGGAAAGACCTCAAACAGATGATAATTACTCAGCATTTTACTACAAACCTTTAGCACAATTTTTGAAACATAGCTTGGTCCCACCCATACTGCAAGACCACAGTGGGTTCATACCTGTGCTCCTTCAACTTCTGCTTGCAGCATTTGAAAGGACCAGAAAGAGAAGTTTCTATTCTTCATAAAGGCTTTTATTACAAGGTTGTTCACGGTGCATTGCTGAAAGCCTGTAAATTAGAGGGAGAGTGTGAGGTTGACAAAGGAGATTGACTCGAAAAATATTATGTAAATATTGGGGCATACTCAAAAAAAAACCAAAAAATCTGAAACAGAACATTTTTCCCTCTTCCAAATTAAGTCCACCAACTTTCCACCTAGTTTTTATGCTGTAAATCAAAATAATTGACAGATCTGAAGAAAACTGTCTAGAAAATTCAAAAGTTATTAAGGATACATGTGCGAGGGTATACACTTATGCATTATGTCTGCAGAAACCTCAGTTCTTTATGAACACAGGTTAAAGGTATGGCAAATTAGGGTGAAAGCAGAGTTGAGTGAAGAATTCTTCAAAGATGTTGGTCAATCAATCTGTAAAATCTATTATGATTTTATTATATTTGCAAATATTTAAATAAGATTGGGGAGGGAAACTTTTATTTTTGACAGCATTTGCTGCAAGGCGGCAGGTGAATAATCGTGTAAATTCAGTATTTTCAGCAAGCATCGTGCTGAAGCTGCTCCTGTAGGCATTCAGATGTGTCTGAAAAGACATGCAATATCATGTGACTGGTTAACTAATCCTGTAGCTCAAATATTGGATCTCAGATACATGAACAAATAGTTGTGGTGAACAACTCTTGAGCCAGTCACAGGCAGATGTTTACTTGTGGAAAACATTCAGCTAATAGTAAGTATTTCTGAAGAAGTCATGGTCTGTTTATAGGCAATTTCTGGCATGAAGGGACTATATTAATCAATTAAAATGTTTAGTCTGAATTGGTTTCCAACTCTAATTGAAAGTAAATGAAGAACTAGCTAATCTGGGTTGTAGCACTTTCGTTTAAAAAGCTCCAACATATATGCCTCTTCTTGATGTATTGGTAACTATGCATGAGCTTATTCAACTTCATCTTTCCTCAAGGGTGTGGTAAGAATGCTACTTTTCTTGATCTTCTGTGCTGGTTGACAGCTTCTTGGTGAATTCTTTCCTAAAACTTAAGAAAGACGGAAATTAGTAAGAGCAGGAAATTGTTGCATATCCGAATAACGTTACTGATATCACATAGGTCTGCCAAACCATGGCAACTCATAGCCGGTTGCAAAGTGGGAGCTCAGTTTAAGAAGGAGCATCCTCACCTTGTGCCTTTCCATGGAAGCTTTGCTCTATCAGGAGCCTGGCTGGGGTTCCTCGGCAGGCTGCACCACTTGCTCTGCCGGCAGTAGCTGTCACCTAGCCAAGGAGACCCTACTTTCCCTGGCACATTTCTCTGGTCTCTGTTGCTGCTTCATGTTGGGAAGGAGAAACATCATGTCCCACTGCAGCTATGTAACAGAAATAATCCGCTGTAGATGTCAAGATGCTGGTTGGCTGCAAAACCACTGTAAGCCAATAAACATTGCTGACAAGAAGAACCTTGGGGGAGGAGGGCAGAAGGACTCTGCAGTTCGTGTATGCTGCCAAAATTCATGGCAATCTGTGAAATGAGAAGCCCCTTGAAAGGTCTGCCCCAAAACAGAAAAGGCATTTGGGGTATGGGTTAAACCTCAAATTCAGGTTAGAGGAGAGAACACTGGTCACTGCTATTGCAGTCCAGGATATGCCTTGAAAACTGTGTGCGATGTAAACTCTGCTGGTCCTTCCCCAGGGATGTGAACCAAGGATCACATCAGCACACCCTGCATGCCTGCCTTGATCTCAGGGGTCACCTAAAATCTCAGCCCACCACAGGGTGTTCTTCACCAGCAAAGTCCAAAAGCACTTCCCAAGTGGGGCTGTCCATAGACAAAAGCCACACTGGGGCAAAAGAAATGGGTGCCCATTCCTCCCTGCCCTTGTTTTCATGCAAGAGAAACCCGTGTCGGGCGGGATGTGCACTCTCAAGTCAGTTTAGGCCACGGCTCCCCAGTTCCCGGACTGTAAAACGGAGCTACCAAAGGTTCATATAGACTCATTCTGGCAACAAAATGAGTAGTGTTGATGAACCAAATATTGTGGCTGCACACCCTTGTGATTTTCCAGGCATTTGAGAAAAGCTGGATCTGTCTATAAGGGAAATGCGACACACTGTCTCTTAGTTTTGTTGTTGTTTTTGGCAATGTAGAAATATCTTCAGCATGCTTCATTACCCAATACCAGAAGACACACGGACTTCTCATAGAGAATATGGTTTCAGCTTGTATCTTACAGTGTAATGAGTAAGACAGATTTGAAAAATATTACATTTAATGGCAGTTTAACTGTATATACAGTCTTTGGAAATCATCAACAGCTAAAGAGAAAACCAATATTGATACTCAAATGTCTCTAAAACCGCAGAGCCTGTGACTGGTGCCAAGAAATAAAGCCAGTATTCTCACTCTATGAGGACTAAAACAAGAGTCATTTGGGAACTGGAGGTGTTGACCGGGCTGCACAAACTGTTGGAATGATAGGGTGTGCTGGAATTGTCACAGACAAGCTAATGTCTCATAAAGTGAAAACTAGTTGGTGCTTTTTGGATAAACTTGTTACTGAAATGCTGGAAACATCTTTGTTTTGCTTTAGAAGGAAAGCCAGATGCAGTAAATCAGGTAGGTTTGCTGGGTACAGATCTCAGAATAAAGATTTTCCTTTTTGCCAACTTTATTCAGGTTTTCTACTATGCTAATGATGGCAAATATCAGAGGTCTCAGGTGACTAGAAAAACGTGACTAACCTTCCACAAATGTCTCCCCCTACTCCACTGTGGAAAATGAATGGAGGAATCAGAAAGAACAGTCGCTACTTTAGTGCAGTATCCAATGTCATTTCTTCAAGACACTGTTCCGTGACAGTGAGGGAATGCTGGCCTTGACAATTGAAAAATGATCCAGAACAATGCAGGCTAGTAAAATAGTGTCTTGAAGGCTCAAAAACCTGGAGTCAAGGAAAAAAGCCAAAACCACCAGATATGTTATTTTTGAAATCCCATGATTTCCTAAACTAACCTGACTTATGATTTCTGGGCACTGGGGCCTGGCTGCATGGGAGGCTCGGACAAGCCACAGCAGAAAGAGGAGAAGAATGGGTGGCAGAAAATGCCTCAGTTCCCTCGCTGGAGTTGCAGCGGTGCTGGCTCGGCTGGCAAAGCAAACAGAAAGCAAACAGCCCACCAAGCCTCTGCTGGTGAATGGTGTTGACTTATGTCAGTGGAAAGAGTGTCCCTAAGCTCAGTGAGCTTCACCTTCTGGGTGAAGACAAAAGCCTAAGCTTTCCAGGCAGAACAAGTAAATGAAGAAAAGTCCAAGGGGAAATTCGTGTGGGAGTTCCATACGCATTACCATGACAGATGCTGGTTGCGGTCCCAGGCACGGGCACCCACAGCCTGGACACAAACACCCTTCAGCAAATACTGTCCAAGTGGAGATACCTTGTGCCCCTAGAGAGCTCCAGTGGCTGTCCATGCAGGGGTTTGGCTCCATCAAGTGTCCCAGTCAAACATCTCCATATCTACTGGTTTGTGTGGCCACAAAAACAGTGCCGTAACCCAGAACTGGCCAGGGGTCTGGCCAATTTGGAAGCAGGCTCTCAGGGGCTAGAAGAGCACAAGTGAAACATCAGCTCTTGGAAACCCGATCAACATTTCTCAGCTTGTTGGTGGCCCTCTAATAGAAACGCAAATTTCTGAGGCTCGATATCTTCTAAATGATACAAAATAATTGAGAAACTGGAGAGCCAGACCAAAACTGTAGCTGCACAGAGCTCTTTCCCAGAGGGCTGGAAGTGTGTGTGCATGCGTGTTAGACACTTTCAGCCCGTTCACAGCCCCAACACCTGCATCCTCCTCCAGCTTGGCAGGAGACAACAAGCCGGGCTGAACTCAGCTCAGGTACAGCCTGTCCCTTGAAGGTATCTGCAGACTGTGCATGCCAGGGGAGTGCTGCAAACCCTGGGCTCCCAGTGTGCTTTCCCATCTGGCACCAAATTTCCTCATTTGTTTGAGTGACAGGGGCTGCGCTGCCAAAAGGAGATAGTTTAATTACTGTTTCCCTCCCTCATCCCTTATGAAGTGGCTGTAAAACTGCTCACTGCTGAACCTGAGCCATCCCAAGGAACTGAGTGAGTGAAATATTTAAGAGGGCTATTTATTTAGGCATCAGCCCCACAGACTTCCTTTGTAGCTGTCTGTACAACTCTGAAGCCACGGAGTATTGCCATAGCAATAATACAATTTATTAGGACTGTCTTGGGTTCCTATGCACAAACTCTCTCAACCATCTCCATGGACGGATGGTGCAAAATGGAATCAAATACCAGCGAAGCTGGTTCAAATCAAGGGACATCCACATGAGGCCACCCTAGACTGGAAGGCACTCAGACCAGGCTTTCTGGACTCCCCCATTCTTGAACATAAGAGCTTGCATGAAATCTTCAAGGGTGGGACAAGATGGGATTAGTTTATTGAGAAACAAGGAAGTCAGCTTGCATGTACTTACTCAGAGGGCTAGCTTGATCATAGCATCTCTGGAAATTTTTTCTCTCAGTAAAAAGCTAGTTTAGCTGCTGCAAGACAGTAATTCCCTCATGCTCTCTGCCAGCACACAGTATACGGAACATGTTGGTAGCCATTATCCTGGTGAACCCCACAGCAAGGAAGTGGGTGTGATTAATAGGCAAACAAAGCGGCAGATGGGAATAGACAGCATGAGATGTTCAGACCACCAAGAAAGTTGGTTGTTCAGATAAAAAAATTCTGAAGCATGAACACAATGAAAGCAAGACTTGGGTCTACTTATTGAACTTACTTTGTGGGATCTGGTAAAGAAAATGAAAGAAAAGCACTTTTCTATCTCCTACATGGGGGTAGTGAGGCAGGGAAGTGAATGAAGCATTGATGCTTGCAGAAATGCTTGAAATACCTTGAAAGAGCAGATAGGAGCACTGGAGTATTGTGACTCGAAACAGAATTTAGACATGTAATATCAGAATATTCTAAAATACTTTTTTTAATTATAAAAAAAAAACAACCCTGAAAGCAAGAAGCTGAGAGGGATCAATAGTTCAGAAATCATCATGATACTTCGGCTACCATGTCCATGGATATTTTGAGGTATTAAAGCAGGATCATCTATGGGAGTGGGATTCCAGCCTCCAGGGTGAAAGAAAATAAATCTGGCCCCATAGGCAGGCTTCCAAATGGTAAGAAGAAGAATCCCAACAATGATGGCCATATTGTACACAAGGCCACAGACTCAACCTGGAGCAACCCAGGAAGCAAGACAGAGACACATCAAACTAATAGAGTCTGAGGGAGACAAACTATGTTCCTGGAGATGGAAGAAGAGCAAACACAGTGACCTTCCTTTAGAGGAAGAGGTAAGAGAGACAGGGAATTACAGGCTAATCAGCGTAGCTTTAGTTATCCAAAGAAATATCAAAATAGAAATCAAACATTTTATTTTTGGGCTCCTAGAAGGTGAAAAAGAGATGAAGAGCAATTAACACAGCTATCTCAATGACAAATCATTTCAAACCACTCCTCCTCCTTTCAAGGACAAAGTAATAGGTCTTGACAATGTGGTGAAGCAGAGATGGAATACATTGTGACTTTATAAGGCTTTTGCCCAGTGTTTTACAAGATATCCTTTTAAGACAGGTTGGGAAACAGGAACCAAGTGGGTACAAAACTGGCCGGAAAGCCATGTACAAAGAGTAGCTGTCACTGGTGCAGCACTGGGTACTGAATAGACCTCTCCTGGGGATTGCAGTATTCGCTGTTTTCCTCAATGACTGGGAAGATGAAAGAAAGAGCATGCTTATTAAATTCAGATATGCTGCCAAGTTTCCAAAATGCTGGAAGACAGGGTGAGAGTTCAAAATGATCTTGACATGTTGGAGCAGAGTTATGAACTGATGGAAAAAGGGAACAATTTGGGAAGGACAATGTAAAATGCCATGCTTGGGTAGAAAAAAATTATCTGGTTCAGCACAAGATCAGATAAACTGGCAAGATTGTAGGCATGTAGAAGACCTGGGGATTACACATGATGTCAGGCTGCTTGAATGAACAGTGTCAGGTTGTTGCAGAAAAAAGCCCAGATATTTTACTGGGATGTGTAGGCAGAATTGTTGCAAGGCATGCAAAATTAGGCAAGGTTGAAAGAAAGGCGGGAGTCTTGCCAGAAGACTGAAAGAGATGCTCTGGCAGTATTCAAATATGCAAAACTGCATAGAGGAAGATAATTAGCTCTTTTCTGTGCCCCCTCTAATTAAGGAGTATTGGACAAAATTGAAGGACAAGAGATTTGAGGTTAGTTAGACGTTAGGAATTGCTTTCTCAAACAAGGCCAGCAGCCACTGAAACAGATTCCCTAGGAGGGCTGTGAAATCTCTGCCCAGATGAGAGGCCAGAAGTAGGTGGAGTTGATCCTACCCTGAGCAAAGGGGACAGATACATCGTTTTACAGAAACGCCTTTTCAGCTTTGTTTTGTGTTCGGGGGCCAATAAAGCAATGACCCAAAACAGTGGCAAAATCAACTATCCAAGCTGAAGTGCGGTAGATATGGTGTGAGAGAGCTGCAGGCTCGGGATTGTGAAACTTGTGGAACAGAAGACAGCAGTGGTGGCGTGAAGGCAAAGAGCTCACAAGCCTGGGAAGGTGGGATTGGGGACAGCGCTGGTAGGACTCAAAGGCTTGTGTGTGGTGGTGCAGCCCACTGCTCTGGCCCAGCAGGTCATACCCTGCCCGCCTCCCTGCTTGGCACCCAGCAAGGGGCTGGGGATTACCTAGCCCCGGAGCCAGCCGGCCCCCAGGATGTCTGGAGGAAACCTGGGCCTGTCAGCAGGGAGGGGGTTGTGGTGTGAGGGATGGTGGAGGTTTGGGATTGCAGAGGACAGCAGGGAGCAGGGCATGACCTTGTGGTGCGGGCAGATCTCTTAACACTTGCTTCAATGGTTTGGGCTGTCAAAGGTGGTCTAAGCTTTTCCACTCTAGAGAGATTTTCTTTGGTGGCCTGTAACTTTCTAAAGTTATCACTTGAGAAAAAAACTTTGCAGTCCTGAGCTCAGATAAGAGCAAATTCTCAGTGACCCTTTCTGAATATTGAGGGAATGAGGACAAAGAGTATTTTCATTACTATGCAAGTTTAGTAGTCTGCTTTGAATATATGTATTGATCTGCAAGGCAAGCAATAGTTTTGAAATTTGTCAGGAAGACAGGGTATAATAGAGATCCTTGAAAGTCTACTGATAAATGATATTTAGTTGTCAGGCTATGATGTATGTTGTCACTTAGGTTTTTAATAGAATCATAGAATCATAGTACTATAGAATAGTTAGGGTTGGAAGGAACCTTTAAAGTTCACCTAGTCCAACCCCCCTGCAGTAAGCAGGGACATCTTTAGCGAGACCAAGTTGCTCAGAGCCCCATCCAACCTGACCTTGAATGTTTCCAGGGATGGGGCATCTACCATCTCTCTGAGCAACCTGTTCCAGTGTTTCACCACCTTCATCGTAAAAAATGTCTTCCTTATATCTAGTCTAAATCTACCCTCTTTTAGCTTAAAACCATTACCCCTTGTCCTGTTGCAACATGCCCTGATAAAAAGTTTGTCCCCATCTTTCTTATAAGCCCCCTTTAAGTACTGAAAGGCCACAATAAGGTCTCCCTGGAGCCTTCTCTTCTCCAGGCTGAACAACCCCAACTCTCAGACTGTCCTCATAGGAGGGATGCTCCAGCCCACTGATCATCTCCATAGCCCTTCTCTGGACTTACTCCAACAGGTCCATGTCCTTCTTATGTTGGGGGCCCCGGAGCTGGATGGAGTAGTCCAGCTGGGGTCTCACAAGAGTGGAAATGAGAGGCAGAATCACCTCCCTCGACCTGCTGTTCACACTTCTTTTGATGCAGCCCGTTGGCTTATTGGGCTGTGAGTGCACATTGCCGGCATATGTCCAGCTTTTCATCCACCAGTACCCCCAAGTCCTCCTTGGCAGAGCTGCTCTCAATCCCTGCAGCTGGCCTTTTTGAATGTCATGAGGTTCACAGAGGCCCACTTCACGAGTTTAAATAGCATTAAGCTAGAAAAAATTTTCCAGGACCTTAACAAAACAGCACTTACGTGCAAGTGTAACATTGCTCAAATCTGCTTTTGAATGTCTTATTACATTCACTGTCTCACCCAAGAAACCTGTCATGGTTGACAGAGTGCTTTTGTTCATGATGAGGGGTCAGTGACACCACAGTCAAGTCAACGGCTGGGAGCAACAGAGATTTGAGCTGGCACTGGGGAGCTACAGGGCTTATAAAAATAAACTTAGCATGAGACACCAATTAAGTTTACCAGCAGTGCCTTACTCATTTCACTCTTTGTCTGTGCTTAAACTATAGGGATGGTCATAAGTTTCCTGTTGCTTCAGGTTTAGTGACAATTAAACAGCACCTCTCTAAGTGCCAGCATTCCTGTAGCTCCTAAAAACATTTGCAAGGATTAGCACACATCATATAGGGCTTGCTGTCATACCTGTATCATCGACTTCTCCAACTGACTGCTGCATATAGCAAAAAGTATCTTCTGATAAAGCAATTGCTGTAGGAATGAAGTTGAGGTGATTTAGGTCTTTGATACTTTGTTTTGTAAAAACAGCATGCCAGAACTCCCCAGGGACGCAAAGGGAGACTGCTAATTTGTGAAAGAAGAGTCAGGGACTGAGGGGGGAAGGCAGTAAGGAATGGTTATATGGCAGGGATCACTGCAAATAGGAAAGAACAAGCACGGTTATGATACCCTCCCTTCCCTGCTGGCCAAGCAGCCCAAGGCAGCGGTGACATGATCAGTGAAATCAAGTGAAAGACTTGCAGGAAGGCAAGAGGTGCTGGGCCAGACCATGTGCGTGTTGTAGTGGCACACATGTTACATGGAGTTATTAAAATGAGGAATAAGCACAAGTCATTCATGTGTGTGCAATTTCTCGTGTGGCGGCATCTCACCCCATGGACCTTTCCCCAGGACTGCTTCAGCTGTGGGGTAGGTGTAGAGGGCATGGAGGTGGAGTGGCATGGCCAGAAGCTCCCAATGCGTGGTCAGGTGGCTGTCCCAGTCTCCCTGCAGCCTACATCATGCCCCTCCTGCCACTGAGGAATATTTCTGCCCATCATCTCATCACCGTTCCAGTTTCCCTTGGAATATGGACCCTGCTGAAATTGTAGCCTTTATTGTGAGATAAAAGAATGAAAGGCATGAAACACGCAGGGACAGAGTATGTCCCATCTTCGGTCACCGAGCTTTGGAAAATGTGTACCTGGGTTGTGGACAAGTCAAACATATGAGTGCCATCTGCTGGCAAATGCGAATAGGGTATTGGGGATAATGGAGTAAACAGTGCAGGGTTATTTATTGCACCCTGCATGTCTCTCAGCCGCAAGGCTGTGTTTGCACCCCCTGGCTCCTGTTGTGCCATGGCCATAGGTGCCAGTGACTAGATGGATGGACAGCATGAACCTTGTGTCATCTTCTGTGTTCGTGAGCTGGTGCTCCCTATGGCTGCGTGCTGAGAGAGGCAGTTGGACAGCCATGAGAGCAGTGGTCTTGATGTGCAGGACCAGCATGGACGCAGGGCAAGAGGGAGTTGAGGTGGCCTGGCCTGTGGGAGGGCATGCGGGAAGGTGTGAAGAACAGTGCCGAGCCACCATGGGAGGAAGCAGCCTTGGACAAGTCACTCTGGCCTTGCCTCCCTTCAGAGCAGAGTCCTCATTTCCAGATAGATCTGCCACTGTTGCTCGTCCGGTGAGAAAGAAAGCTTCCCTTACGGTGGGTATAGGTTTGTGATATCTGAGTCATTCTGGGAGTTTTTAACCCTGTGGCTGCGGTGGTAGGTGGAAGGTGCCCAACACCCTGCAGCACATGGTCCTTACAGCCTGCAACGTATGCACAACAGGTCAGATCTTGTAGCACAGCTTCTTCACAGTGCTCACTGCTCTCTTTTAAGCCAAAAGAGTAGGCAATTATAGAGTCCGTCTCTGACTTGTGTATGTGATTTGTATTTACTTTATTATGTAAAAACCAAATGACACACAATCTAAGTAAATCCTTGTATTTATCTTTGTTGGTGAGAACCTCAAAAGATAAGAAAATAAATACCGTTCACCAAGTATCAATTTTTAAATGTGAATACAGAAGTATAATAATGCAGCAAACCCCAACCCTTTGTCAGGCAAAAGTATTGTTCTGCGGGCATTTCCAAACCAAATGCCATTTGAACAAGTGTTCTGTAGGAAGTTTTTGCTAATAGATGTAAGGACTGAGAAGCACTTCAGAGAGGTCATTTTTGTTCACCAATGGGATGGTGTAAATCCCAGTAGAAAGTAAGATAGCCGTGTATTATCTACGAGGAGCTATACTCAGTGAAGCTTTATCAGCTACAAGATCTGAAGTACGGTGTTGATTTGGAGGGGACTAAACTGCAAAACGTTTTTTTCTGTTATAACACAGACATATTACCCTTTTAATTTGGCAAAATAGTTGTTTCCTTCCTGCCAGTTTTTCAGGGACACTGCTGTACTTGGTCCGCCTGAGGATGCTGGAAACTCCCTGGAGAGTAAAAACATGTGCAATACATATGAAAACCCCCGTTCATAGTTTTCAAGTGAGCCTAAGTTAGATATTGCTTCCTTTTCCGGAGAAAGTAATCACTAGTGGTGGTATGTGAATCCACCGGCACCATAGATCTGATGTTGAAATAGATTTTTCTTACTTGAACTATGCAATGAGATGTAACGTTTAAGACCAAAGATGAAGGTTGTCAACCTCAAAGACAGTTGGTCTTACAACAGCTTTTGGGTGTGAACATGAAAGCTATGAAGAATGAAACCCGGCATTTCTGCTGTTTTGGTTTGAAGTCTCACTTCAAATTATATTTGGAAGGGTTGTTCTAAATTTTCCAAACCAGAACGATTGGAGGAAGCACTTTCTGAGTTAAGATCTGCAGTGGACCTGTGAAGCTGTAATACATGCAAAATGGGGAAAAGAGGTTTTTGACCAAGTCCTCCAAATGCCAGTTTGGTCATTTGCTGTGTTAACATGTTATGGGCAGTGCTTATAAAAACGGTGTTGCCACAAACATGTTTGGATACATGGGTTTTGTAAGATGTTATATAGACAATAAAAACTTGGACAGGGAAAAGTCAAGAAAAACTTATTTAAATCAGCTTCCTAGGTAGGAAGCCAAGGAAGAAAAGAAAATAACATTCCGTAGATTTATTTTCACAGTAAAAGCAACTCAGTGCAGGCAAACTGGAGGGTGTTTATTTGCTTTCTCAGAGGTACAAGGAGCTAATCGAGGCTGAAATATGTAAGACTGACTGCCTACTACTAAACTAGACGGCAGGAAGGAAAAGCGAGAGAGGTCTTCAGAGATGCTTTGAGACTTCATTTCAATAAAATAGCAACCAGAAAAACTCCAGGTCTAACCAGGGAAACGACTGACCAAGAACAGAGATGAATGATGAAGGGCAACATTTTGGAGTGCTGCTGAATTGCTTTGTGACAAGAAGATCCTAAGGACACTTAAGGTCCCTAGGAAAAGGTTAGGGAAGACACCTCAGATTACGTCTACTTCTGTACAGACTTCTATAATTCATTTTGTGATTTATAATGAAGAATTCAGCCACCTGCTTTCTAAATCGAATTTCCAGAAATCTCTGCTTTTGGCTAGGCTAGTGGGATGGTTGCTTCTGTTGTCTGTGTCTGCATGGCTGTTTGCATGCCCTCACGCTTTGGTGGGCATGCAGTGTGATCTCAGCTGAATCTAGCAAGAAGGCAGCCTGCTGTTGCTCCAGAAGCAACAGATTTAAATAAAGCAGTGTGAGCAAACAAGGCCCTGGAGGTGCCTGCCTTGGAGAAGTGTTTGTATATTTCAAATTCTGGTCTACATTTGCGATTTATCTACAAAGATAAGACTAAAGACTGGAATTACCAGGTGGCAGTTGCTGTAAAGAGACCTCCTCTGGCACATGGAAGGACCACCTAGCAGTGAGGTGATGGTGAGACAGCTTGCAGCTCTGAGTCGTTGCATCGTGGCACCCAGACAGTTGAGGTGGCTTTAGATCTGGGGATTTGGACTCAGCCCTCTCCCCTTTCACAGCACAGAGTGAGAAGTTGAGGTTTCAAGTCCTTTTCAATCTGTCCTTACCTTTGTGGCAAATGCAAATGCACTAGAACCTTGATGATGTCCTCTCTCAGTGCCTATGTGTGTACTATAACCATTTAATTATGCTCTTGCTCCACCACCCTAGCATATTGATTTCCTTACCAGCGGGCAGTCTGGGACTGAAGGTGGATGGTGCTGCAGTGTGGTATGCCAGGTATTCAAATACATGGCTTTCCTGCTGCACTTAAACTAAATCATTCTTGTTTTGGGAACTGAGCTTAAAATGGTTGAATGACCTAATTTAGTGATGCTGGGAAATATTCAAAACCCACCTGGATGTGTTTCTGTGCAACCTGCTCTAGGTGACCCTGCTCTGGCAGGAGGGTTGGACTAGATGATCTCCAGAGGTCCCTTCCAACCCCTACCATTCTGTGTGATTCTGTGTGATTCTGTGTGATTCACTCTGGGAGGACAGCAGAGAGCTGGAAAGCCGATATGGCCACTGTAAGTCAGCACAGATGTCTACTGACTGGGAAAAGAGAAGTTATGTGCTGCCAGGCCAAGCAGAACATATAGCTCTGACCCAAGCTGAGGTCAGTAGACATTTTTTCACTACCTTTGGTGGGATCTGGCCTTTGTTCAAGCATGCTGAAGTCCATGGAGAAAAGGAACGTGATGCGGAACATGCATATTATGCCGCAGTACAGACCTTGGCTTTGCTCAGGGGGCCAGGTGAGAGCTGTTAATAAAAAGGTTTTTACACAAGGGTTACGTCCATGGGTGTACATTTGCACATGAGATCGCAACTGAGAGAGGAAAGGCTGTCAGTGCCCTGTGTCCGTCCTTGCTCTGTGAGCTCTGTGTTTTGGAAACATGATGGATTAAGTGAGCAGCTTGCCAGTTGCTAATGTAATAGCCTCTTTCAACCCAATTTATTTATACTTGAAAAAAGAATATGTAAACTTCTTCCACAAGTATTTACTGTTTATTTTTACAGTATGTGTTTTTAAAAAATTAATTAATCTCCAAGTGCATTTCATGATTACTCCTGTAGCTAACTATTTATGTTCATATGGTACATACACATGCAGCAAATGCAGATGCATTGTGAAGGGGACTCAATTCTTTGAGATTCGTTTGTAAGCAGCTCAAAGAGAGGAACTCACAGATGCTTCTGACTGAGAAGGACAGAGAGATCCTAGCTATGTAGAGTCAATTAAATATCTGCTAAATGGCTTTATAGTCTCTTCTTTAAAGATGGCATGTAAACAAAGATGCCTTGTTTATAAACAAACCTCTTCATTTTAGACAAACATCCATCTAGTTGTAGACAATAGTAAGGTTTCAAGAGGTTTCTGCTGTTGCTGTTGTGATCTCACGTACTTGAAGTGACACCCAATTTCCTGTTCCTCCATGCTTAGAATTTTAAATAACGGCATATAAAATCTGAAGTGGTTGAGAATAAGAAAGAGCAAAGTATGTTGGGCTGGGATTTTGTAACACATTTGCTCCACTTGGAGTCTGTGCTGGTTGAAAATGGATGGAATGAATCCAGCGTAACGTGGATCAGTGTGTGCAAATTCCAGCTACAGATTTAGGAAAGAGATGTGAAAAGCAGGACTCCTAGAGCAGGGTTCATTTCCCCTAGCCTTACATGTCCACAGTGCGTTTGCACAGATGAAATAATCTCTGTTTTAGAAGGAGCTAAATTTGTGCCCATTTCTCACTGTGTAAAGGCAGCCTGACCTACTCGTTCAGCTGTTAGGTGAAGTGAATCCTACCAGAACTTCATAATGCACTGAAGTCCTCATCTTCAAAAGTACCAAGCTCCATGCTTGCTTGGGACTACTGACTTTGGTCACTGGGAACTCCTTCATCTTCCCTTCTCCATACTCCCAGGGGCCTCTCCCCAGCATTCAAATGCACTGCAGGGCTCCATTGAAACCATAGCTATAGATTTCTATTGCACATCTACCAATCTGGGGGAGCTCCAATGTGAAGGTTTCTCATGTGAAGGTGTATTTTTCTGAAGACACTAGCACGCTGCTGCCCTCCCTGGGGATTGCAGCTCCTTCCGAGCATATTTGTGATTTGGGTAGCCTCACCATTGACACTAAGAGTTGCCTGTAGGTGCCAGCAGTGAAGCTCTAGCACAGCTGGGGAATAGAGTTGTGTAAGTGTACATGTTTCCCAGATAGTCATTTCCCAGCTTTAGTCCACATAACTGAAGAGCAGTGAATGAGGTGGGGGGCAGAGTCTGAGGGGTCTCTGAGGAAGGCACACAGGATCCAGGTAGGCTTGTAGAGCCCATGCTAAATGCCATGTTGCCCTTATGGCCGCCATCCCCTGCCCCATCAGACAGCTTGGGAGCCCCGGTGGTATGTCCTGCTGGAGGAGGTGGGGTGTGGGAAGGCAGTCCAGCCCACACATGGAGAACACTCCTCTGCACTAGCATCGCACTGGAGAAGATCCTTGACAGATGGGAACAGCCTGCTGCTCTTGGTCTTGGAAAGGCCTCTTTGACACACCTCTCACTGGAAGAGTGAGAAACTGTTTCCAGACATATGGCCTAAATGTCTTTCCCCACTCCTCCATTCACATCTACATACCCTCTACCCTACCCTCCCTGTACCCCTCACCCAGATCTTATTTGTGCAGTACCAAAAATAGAAAACTAAGATGGTTTATTTAATTTTGTAATGACAATTTTACAAACATTTTTGGGTGGCTAGATGGATTTTCTGGATGGATGTGGAATGTGGGAAAGAAAAGATTGTTTTTGCTTTGGGATAAATTTTTTGGACTCTGTTACAATTTCTGTCTTTTCCCTATAACTCTTGGCAAAAAGACTTAAACAAGATGAGGAGAAGAACTCCAGATGAATAAGCCTGTGTGAGATTAAAAGATTATTGGATTTTGTTCAACAGAGGCTAATGAATTAGTATGCTGGAATGATCTCTTCATGGTGGACCAACTTCTGTTTTCCACTACACTCAAGTCTGAACACTGGACACCTCTTTGTACAGAGGTCTTGTTTTGAGGATTCCAGTTTTCTTGGATGATATGAAACTGGGAATTCTGGACATATTGTGATCATTTTCAATGTAGTTGTGCTTTTTCTAGCAGATGTCTCAATGTTTTTGGTGGACATATATTTATGATGCACATAAACATCTTCAGCTTACAAAAGAGAAATTATAACAAGTAAACGGAGAGTCAGCTTGTGCTGCTCCGGCAGTTCTGTTTGCAAAAGTGACACATCACCTTCTGCGTCAGCAGATAGGCTCTGCTATATTCAATAAACTACCTTTAAATGATCCTCTTGAATATAACACCATTTCTTCACTTAGCCTCAAGAGATGTCATTCAGCAAGAAATCTGGATTCTAGACTTGTACATATAAAACAGATTTTAGAACCTTAATGAGGAAGAAAAGGAGACAAAAGATAAGAAAAATGTTGTAGATGAAGAGATAAACTCAAAGAATATTTGATAAATGAGGTAAAAATAAAGCCCGCATCTGGTGCTGTACTGAAACTTGAGGAGGTCTGGCAAGGAAGATAGTGTTCATCCTTTTATCTCGACCCTTTGGATGCTCACGGGTCACATTAGCAGAACTTGTAGCTAGGTTGTCCTTTAGATGTATAGAAGAAATAAGAGTGCAGTTTCTAAATTTTAATAAAACCCTGAACTTCCTTTCCTGATCCAAGGCATGGTGCAGGAGGTGAGGGGTAACTGGGGAATTGTCCCTGGTGGGACCCCTCTCCATGTGCCTGTAAGTACCTCTGGTAACAGAGACTCCCTGCTCACACTCCCACACAAAATTTCTTTTTTGCCCGGTCAGGGCGTCACCATGGCTCTTGGTGGGAGTTTACAAATTGGTTGAAACAGTCCTTGCTGAGCTGCTGCTGAGCTAATGTTGCGTGTGGGTCCATCTTCCCGAGCACAAGCAGGAAAAAAGAGCAGCATGAGATCAACCGGTGATGAGATGCTGGCTGCCTCCTTTCTCTGTTGACTCAAGGTCTTGGACTTACCCACACAGAGCAATGGAGAGCAGCAGAGATACTGCTCCTACCCAATGAAGGTGTTAACACAAAGTTTAAGTGAAGAAGTTAAAATCCCCTTACATCAGAAACTGAGAAGGTTCAAGCAGCAGGTGGAGTTGCCCTGCATGAAGATGGCAGTGCACGGCTCGTAAATATTCATGGTACATAAGCAGTGGAATATGGAGCTGTTTACTGAACTGGAAAGGAAAGGAAGGGATCATGCAGGATAAAATTCAGGTCTCCTTTAAATTAGCGTTATTGAGTAGGGATGCATCTGTGCATATGATGGCTGGAACTGACCTTTTTAAGCAGCCTGATAAATTTAACATTACTGGTTGGAGCCTTTTTTAATATATATTTTTTCAGTTTGTTCTCATTTAAACTGTGCAAATTTTTTCTTAATTTCCTAATTAATAATAAAAGTGAAATTAATCAAAAGGAGACACGTGGTTTAACAGTGTTGTTAGAGCACCATGTTCAACAAACAGAGGAGCTAGCAGTGGGCACCTGGAATAAGATTTAGTTTCAGTGAAGGTATGTCCATGTGCACCAGGTTTGTAAGGTCCCATTATGATCCACAGAGCGGAATGAGCCAGCAGCACCTTGCTAACATGTCAGCTAACCAGCCACCACCAGCGGGTTTCAGTTGCCGAAGCACAAGCACCTAGTGCCACATGAGACACTATAAGGCACATGAGAAAGCCGCACAGGGCTGATAGATATGGTGCAGAACCTACAGGAGACCCACACCTTGCTGGAGTGGCACGTGGGGGCCAGAAGGGATATATGAGGGCACGTAAAATGGCACAAGTTTAGACGATCCTAGATCTCCATTGACTTGCTTATATCCGTGCCTAGGCAAGAAAATCTCTGTGAACAGTGCCTTTCCATGAAATTAGGCAGTCTTCAGACATCCATGAACCCATGTGTTTCCAGCAAATTGCATTCAGGGTGTGTGCAAAGCTACTCACAGGCCTCTGAATTAATATTACATACAGGTACTTGGAAGCAGAACTGGGATCAAAACAGTTTCTATCTTGGGCTGGCAGTTATTGATTCTTAAATTCTCAAAGAAAGATTAAATGGAGAATATTGGTGGGATGAAGTCCTTGAGCAAGGAATTACTGTGGGATGAAAGTGTTCTGTACTCTCACCCTGCTTTTGTGCCCTTCCCAGCCAACTGCCATTGGACATGGGCACATAATAGTCCATCTGTGTAGGTGGACTTTGGCTCTGATCCAGCATGTCTAGTCATATTTTTCTATCTTAGTTTAGTAAGGGAATTATCTTATTAACTTCAGACACTTAAAAGTACAGTGATCTGAGATGCTAAACGCCCAAGCCTCCTTCTATACCCCGTGAAGAGGAATAGGCATCCAGGTGTCTTAAGGCAAGAAGAATTGCACCTGAAGGAGGCTTTTTCTCCCCAGGAGACTCGAGGTGACTGAGCTGGGCTTAGATGACTAATTTTAGGTAGTTAAGTGAGGTGGCAGGACTTCCACCTGTCCTGTTCCTCAGCATAAAGAGAGATCTGGGGGACTCAGAGGAGAGGTTTTCAAGTGCTAACAGCTTCCACTCAGATCACGAGAGCTCTTGGCACCCAATAAAAAGAATAAAGAGTATGTTTGATTCAAAGCCTTTCCCTTCCACCCCCATTCACTTGCCTTTTGATTTTGAATTTTCCTGCCAGGATCCGAATAATCTACAACATACTGACTGGCATGGTTCCCTCCAGCTGAAAGACAAATGGGAGGGAGAGGGGAGATTACTTCTTCATCTTGCCAGCAAGCTTGCTTTAAACAAAATCACTGTGTCAGTCTGTTGTTGCAGCAACGCTCCTTTAAACTGCTGCATGCGCAGGCAGGGAGGCACAGGGGGTGCACAGTATGGATGCCAGCCAAGCCATAATCAGATATGGCACTGCCCAGTGGGCAGCAGTGGTGGTGATGCAGTGTTCCCCTCATATCGGCCTGCTCGGCAGGCAGCACACTGCAAGCTGGGCTGGAGTGAGAGTCCAACTATGTGGGTTTCCATGCCGTTAGCGCCTCTGTACACACTAACCACATAGTCAATGGCATTGTTCACATGCTTAAAATTAAGCACGTGTTTAAGACCTGGCGGCCCCTCCTTACCCATGTGAGGCCCTGGATGCTGCTCAGGACTGCACAACTCTTGAACTCTCTGAAGAGTTCACCGCTCTGCAAACTGGTGGTGCTCAGCTGTACTGTCCAGGCCACTTCCCTAGAATAAGAACCCCTGCTTTGCAGTGCCCTCAGATAGGATACTCAGTGACCTTCCCCTTCCAGTGTTCAACCTGGAGCACTCCATGAATTCATTTTCCTACAGCCAGTTGTGATCCCTCTCCTAGAGATCACAGCCTCCTAGCAAATCCTTATCGTAGAACTGTGCCTGTGGGTTAACCCCTGAGTTGACCCTGCAGGCAAATCCTCTTGGGTTTTAAAGCAAAGCGACACACGCAGGCTCACTGAAACAGAAATCCTCCTTCAGCTTTTTGTCTTTAAGTCATGCAGTGCTGAAGGAAGAATTAACCCCTTAATCCTCTTCCATAGACAGGTGTTTTGCATAACTCTGTAGCAGGAAAAAGCTATTATCATCAATAAAATGCTGCTGTTGTGTTTGGTTAGACTTCTACTATCCCACAGAAACATGCAGCAATTCAGCACTTCTACCAAAGGTCCTAACAAGTCTAGAGCAACTGCTGTTAACAGTGTCCTCAAAGGATGACAAGCCAGAAACGACAAAACGGACATGTGCAATCTTAGGCCAACCCCTACCATTTCCAGGGTGCTCTTCTCTGAAGGGGTTTTGTATGGGTGAAACTGATCCTTGTCCCAGTGGAGCTGGACAGGCAGCCTTCCTGGAGGAGCAGAGGAACTTCTCTGCTCAGACCTGGCAATGTAATTTGGTGTTCAGTGAGGAGAAACGCACCCATTCAGATAATGTTAGAAAACTTCAGGTTCTCAAGGTTTAATCCATTGTGAGACAGATTTCAAATACAGGCACAAACTGGCTTTTTATATATATATATTTATATATAGTATAAACTGCACGACCTCCTTTGCTGGTGTAAAATGCTGTAGCTCCAATGTAAGTTATGGAGGCATCTGGTTTACATCATTTGAAGGTCCAGTGGACTAAGCCAGCCTTTCTGAAAGAGACAATGGCTCATTCAGTACAGATCATGACATTATTCTATTGACTTTTTAAAATAAACTCCACTCTACCTAAGATAGGTTTGGATTCAGTATGAAAAGCCAAAAGCTGGTTTCTTACCCTCAAGATAAAGGCATACTTTTTTTTTTCTGTGTATAAATAATAAAGAAAAAAGGAATGTCTTTCTCATTGATCAGCATTTCTTAGAGGTGATACTAGAAAAATTGCTTAGCTTCAGAAAGCAGCTTAAATAACACACAGAGCAAGAAAAAAATCTGAGATGTGGGATCAAATGAAATCTGCATAAAAAGATCTCTTTACTGAGCTGCTTTCTCAGACTTGTGCACAACTTTGATTGGAGGGACGAGGAGGGAAATAGAAAAATTAGCTACCCATAAATAATTTTTTAAGTAAGTGCCACTTTTTAATATTTTAGGTGCTTAAAAATAATAGGGAATCGCAAAACTTTCTTTTTTAGGTATCGCTGACAATATTTGAACATTATATTTATCTACAATTATCACCTATCGTGCATATTTTTGTTTCAGAAAAAAGATTCAAATATAGCTGGCCTACATACATTTGTCTTCTTTTCTGCACGTGATAGGGCGTGCCAGTTGATTGTTTTTGACTGAGCTGTGCAAGCAAATGAAGAGCATCCAGGGGGATAATCTGACTAGCATGCTCAATCCATCTGGATCACATCAGCTTTTTTCCCTCACATAAGGATATAGGAGGGAGGCAAAGGAAAAACCTGATGAATTGCTCCCTCAGATTAGCTGGCGACTTACGTAAACTTCATAAAATATGGCCCCAATACTCTTCTAACCTCACCATACTTCATGATTTTCAACTCAACCCACTCAAAAACCTAGTTAGCAACTAGGATGTTTAATCAAGCATGTGAGCAGAATACCCCTGAGGATCCCATCACACAAAGTGCATTCTAGCAGCTTTTAATGAATACTTACTGACTTAGCTCAGTTACTTTAAAGTTATGTTTTACAGTCATTTAAATAATCCTCTTGCTTTTTCAGGACCTTTTCGGCAATGAGATCACTGATGAGAACAACACATGAAATCTCTGTCCTATTTGTTTCTGGCTGAACATGTGTTCCTCTTGCAGAAAGAGAACAGAATGACGTCCACTCCATTCCCCTACCCTTGGGTAGGGACAACTAAGTAATTGCTGACTGGTGCTTGTCTAATCTCTTCCTACAAACCTGCAGTTATGGAAACTGTATGGGCTCCACAGGAAATCTGTTCAAGAGCTTCACTGCCCATAATGCTTTAAATTTCTTCCTAATGTCTTTTCTAGTTGAGTACTGAACAGCTCAGTCAAGAAACAGACCCAGTTCCTTTTGAATCAAAGAAATCCCCAAAGAATCAAAGAATCCCCAAAGTAACCTTCCTGGGGCAGAGGAGTCAAATTTCTCCTAACAGTGAGGAATGTGTGGCTATATTTTTATAAAGATAAAAAAAGAGCAAATATTTGATTAAACAGATGAAAGTGCAAAGCTTTGAAACTGAGTTACACACACAAGCTGAATCTGTAAAGATGTCAGCAGCTCTCTCTGCGATTAATACAGTGTAGTATTGCCTATTTGACCCTTTCTGATTAAAACACTTCCTGCAACCGTGGGTAATGTTTCCTTGCGGTGCAATAGCAGTGAAAACTCTTCATTCACCAAAAAGCCCTATTTATCCAACTACAGCTGTACCTGTCGTCCTTTGTTTTAATGTACTGGGCTTTATTGTATCAGACTCCTGAGACACAAGCTCTTTTTTCTCAAATGTTTCCCAAGAAGGAGTTAGAAAGCTCTTGCCTTTAGTAGAACTAATTTCTGCTCTTAAAATGCTGCCATATAGTGGGAGCATGCCAGATGCTTCAGGTTTGGACATAGTCACTTAAATATATCTTAAATATAACTTACATGATGACAATACTGCAACCCCAGGGACAGGTGCAGTCATCCCATCCCTATGGTTGTTGCAATAATCCTGTGGTCTGTCACACCAACAGGATTGTACTTGTGGGGAACACTGTGCAGATCACAATTTAAAACCCAGCTTTTGAATATGTCACAAAATCCATTCTCCACTCTCCTTCCTGTTCTTGCACAAAAATGAAAACCACCGCATTTTCTTATTATAGTGAGTAAAGCCACAATTCCCAGTGGCTCTATCACCAGGATATTTTTATGCAGGAACTCTTCCCTGGAAGTCAGATTGCTGGTCCCTTCCTTCTCCTTCCTATCATACGCAACAGCTGGGACTGATATGTCTGAACCCATGTGTATCTGCTCTTTCTGTACAGAGATGAAAGGAAAAAATGAGCTATAGGAGTTGGCTTTCTTTAAGCAGCACAACACAGCTAACCCCCAGTCTCACGAGACCATGAGACCTGATACTCCCTGTCACAGGATGCTTCAGGAATGGAAGTGCTGTCAAAATTGAAGAGGTCTGGTCCAAGATGTTTCCAAGAAAGAAGAATGAAAACTGGCCTGTGTAGAGGTTTTCACAAGAGTTAATAAAACTGTACATTTCTGGCCTGTTTTTCACTTGCTAACCAATACTAAGCCCTCAACAGCACGGGATCAAAGTTCACCCTTAGGGAGATGGGGACCTTGAACATGCCTGCTGACCTGACAGCTCCAGCCCTTTTGGAGGAAGACAGCTGCCTCCACAAGTCACTTGCCCCTCTACTACTTCCTTCACTTTTTTACTGCCTTCCCTCCCCATGCTCTGTGGGTCCCCAAGTTGCTTAAATCACTCCCTTCCCATTGTCATCTCTACCCAAGCTCATCTTCTTCCAGAGACAACAGAGAAAGGTTCACTATTGTACCTCTTCCCTATCTGGGTCTCCTCAGAACCTTGCAGCCCTGCTTGTGGCTTCCCCCTTACTGGCCCGTCCATGCTTCCAGAACTGCAGCACCTAGGACCTCTTGTGCTTCTCCTTTCTCCATCATCTCCATCTCCATCATCTCCATCCCACTGCCATGTGGGATATACTGTTCCTAGTATAACTGAGGAGTGAGATATGTCTCAGTGATGGACCAAAACTGACTGAAATTTGTTGCTTTCTGAATGACAAATGTTGGCAAGCATGTGTTTGTACACAGCGCCCTAAATTTCCATTTTCTATATCAACAGAAAGCAGTATAAAAAAAGACAGATATTTTTCCATAGCATTTTTTCCCAAAGTTCTAAATGGTCTCGAGATAAATTACCATGCAAAAAATCTTTTCAACCCTCATACAGACTAATACAAGGCCTTGAAACTCAGTGAAGCTAAGATGACCTGCATATGACACATTCTGCCCATAGGAAGTCATTATTGATTTAGGGCACTGTGGGAATGAGTCAGGACTTTAGCACATATCAGTGAAATACCTTTTGAAAACAGTTTTTAAGATTTACTCCTGTCCTTTCCAAAGGACAGGATTGTCAGTCTTCTCTCTCTCATATGGTGCACCAGTTCCCTTTGGTGTTTTAACTCAACCAGTGGCTGTGTCTCCAGCAATTAGCTTGCCTTCTGCTAAAAGAGAAGCAGGCCAGGTAAAATCTTTGTGAGATCCTGGCACAACAGTAGGCCAAGAGCTCTGTCCTGGATTGAAACCACAAAACCTGTGCTAAGGGATGGCTGTAGATTGTCTCATTGCTGGCAAATCAAGGCTGGCATAACCAGGTGTGCTCCAGCAGCTGCAGCTCCAAGCATGACTACAGATGGGGAATAAAGCAGACGTGTGAGCAGAGGTCTCCCAGCTCCCCGGATTAGTGCTGGCAGCCACTTTGATCTCTGGCTGGCTCTGTGCCAGAGAGAAAAATATGTCACAGCACTATTTCCTATCACCTCCGAATATTTCTGTCCTTTGCAGCACTCATCTTAAGCCTAGCCTGAAAAGGGTTGAGCCTCGAGCGTTTTTCACAAGAAAAATTGGTTTGCTTTAATTTGTGTATTGAACATCAGCTCTCGCTGTGCCAAAGGCTGCTTGTAGCAGTTGATGATTTCCACATGGCTATCTACAAGTCGGAGCCGCCTGTGGTGCAGCTAACTTCACACCAGGACAAAAGCGCGCCAGAGGTCCCAGCCAGGCCCGGAGCTGGGCTGCACAGGGAAGGTGACCAGGTCCAAAAGAAACAAGGCAGGATCAGGGTGCCCAAGCAAAGCAGGAAGTCCACGAAGCTACTCATGTTGTTTCTTGATCTGCTGAGGCTGAACCCTTTCCTACAGGCAAGACTAGCATATTTTTAAGTTTAATAGTGCAGTTAAAGCAGTACAACCAGTCATACAGATGCATTTACTCCTGCGTAATTTATTTACAGAAAGTAAGAAATATAATTTATACCTCTGTAGATACTGGTAGCCCCACCGTTGCCTTTACCCCTTCAGCCACACTAACTGTACAAGCTCAAATCTCACATTGCAGCTACTCTCTCTCTCTCTCTCTCTTTTATTTTACAAATGTCAGCTAGTTGTGAGCCACTTGGAGATTTCCTAAGGCTGTCTTGGACAAGTTGCCTAATCTCTCTATTTTCTCTCCCCAAGGCTGTCATCAGGCAGAACCTTTCTTTACTGCTACACAGCCAAAATATTCCACTTACAGACCTCTTCTTTAGGGGAGCAGGGACCCCAAGTCATCCCTCAGCACAAAAAGGTGGAGCCAGCCAAGCCCCAAGGCTCTGTCTGAAGCTACCCTTTGGGAGGAGATGCTCTGGCCCTAGTTCGCTGCTAGTACACAGAAGCCTTTTGCCAATACTAGTGTGGAAACTTCTGCTTCTCTCCTCTACATGAACATGTTACAGTGCCAAAATACAAGTTAAGAACATGCCTCTGTCTGTGTGCTCCGTAAATCTATCTCAAAATAGCCATCTTGGTCAAAAGACATTTCAGTACTTCGGTTCAAATGTAGATGATCTCATAGGGGGAACTGCAACAAAATGAAGCCATTTATTAAAGACAGAAGACCTGGAAATCAGTTAAAAACCTAAAACTCCAGAAAACCTATTTATATACATCCATATAGATTTTCTTTTAATTGTTCCCAAATCCCTGGTCCCTTGCTAAGACACCGCTCAAAATACTGATGCTATCCCATCTCTATCCAACATAACTGAATTCAAAGAACAGAAAACTGTATCTTTTTCCAGATACTATGCTGAAACTTAACCAGATAAGTAAAAGATGGCCATACATATAGCCTACCCTCTGATGCCTCATATTCATTTTGGCAAGTGTTATAGGACGCATGTTGCTGTCAATAAAACTAACTGATTTATAAACTGTGACTTCTTGGAACATGGGCTGCACAGGTTTCATATCAGGATTGCTCAATATTCGCTTTAAAGCGCGACTATAACTAGTTGTGTAGAAAATTTTGGTTTTAAAGCAGTTGGTTACCCTACTTCTACAAAAGAATTATGAAATCTACCAGAGTAAAACCAATGCAATTCAGTCACTTTTAAAGGCTAGGGGTTTTCTTATCAACTCTCACACACGGGTGGGCAAAAATAGGAGATTAAAATTAAAGTAGCCTAAAAATTTTGCCATGTCCAATACAGGTGCAATATTCACTCTCAAGCATTGAAATTATCCTTTATCACTTCACGTTCACCATGGTCTAAATGAAGGATTGAAAGATGTCCCAGTCGATGTGGAGCTGGCAAGCAAGTAAAAACTCATGTCCCTGCAGGTAGGCAGGCTACTCTGTGAGCGGTGTGTGCAGTACAAGAACCATTCTTGCTTTTCACTTACAGCAGACCTACCAGATCATGTATACCCTACGAGGAGTTCCCAATGGCACAGGTTCATTTTTAACCTGGCTATGCTCTGGCCCACCTGGGACTTCACCCTGGCAGGGGAGCGGTGACGGGGAAGATGCTGACTGTCCCATGAGCCCTCCCCATGGAGGAGTGGGGCGCTGCCCAGCCGTGACCATTAGCCAGCACATGGTGCACTTGCAAGGCAAATACAGGAGAGCTGGGATGCTTTTCCCCAAAGGGCGCGATGCTGGTCGGGAAGACTCCTATGGCCACTGCGGATTTCCGTCCCTTGCTAAATCTAGGCACTCTCTGTGAACAGGCAGTGCCCCCTTGGAAAAAGTGGGTCTCAAGGTGATTTCAGAAGAACTCTTGTCAGGATTGTCAATTTGGGCATCCACACACCCAGAACTCAGATGTATGCCCAGCTGCAAAAATGTAAAGGACCACAGCTCAGAAGCGAGAAAGGCTCGAAAACCTAACCACAGGCTGAGGAAATGAATTCCTGGGAATCACTTTGAAGAGAATTTTCTCTCCCTGAGGGCCAAGGAGTGCTGCCTGCTGAGGAGGAAAGGTTTCTACCCCGGAACACCTGGGTTCCACTCAAATGATCTTGGTAATAAATATAATGAAAAACGATAAATTATACCTACTTGAGCTGCGTGCCTTAAGCAATTGACATTTGCAAGGCACAATGAAATCCTCGAAATGAAAGACAGCATATGTGGTGCATGAAAAGAATTACACCGTTGCCTAATTTCATTCCAGAGGAAAGCTCCTGCTACCTGGAATTGCAGTGTGTGAGCTGCAAAGCACAGATAGCACATCAACCTTTCCTTTCGTGGCGAACAGATTTTTACCATAATAAAGTTCATGAAAAGAGTGTTCTGCTCTCCGGATCTTTGAAGCAGGACTAGGGAGGCATCTCCATCTCCAATACAGAAAGCATAAATCCTAAAATCCAGGTCTGCCTACAGATCATATGCTGGCTAATGTAATGCTGCTGTGGTTTTCCTGAAATTCACCAGTCCTAAAACAGACTGAAAAAATGATCTTAAAAATAGGCAATAGAGTTAGGAAATGCTCGTGTTTATTTCTGTGACAGACGTTTGAGATTCCCCAAATTGCGGAAAGTCTGGAGGCTACAGCTTCATCCAACACAAGAATGTAGACACCTTGGTGAGGTGTGGGTGTCCCCATTCCCTGTGACCTCAGGGGACGGAGCAGTCATCTCCTCACCAAAGTCTGTCTCCTACCCTGTGAGAGCTCTGCAGCGGCACAGGAGCACGCTGGGGACTGACGTGCAGCTCCTTCACCTTGCTTTTGTCCTTGGGTGGATGGAGAGTGCACATGGGAGCTTATTCCTTTACCACTTGTCTTCCTGGCTTTCAAAATGGGCTGGTCAGAGAAACTCCCAGAGAAGTTGCCTGTAACTCTATCTGTGTGCAGAAACAATGCTGTCAAGCATTTTCTGCTGGTGCTGAAAGCAATACCTGATGAGCTCTTACAACGGGATTGATTTGCCAGGCAATCACAGCACTTTGCTGTTGTAAATGGAGTCCTGGCAAAGAGAAGAGAAAAGCTTATCTCTGTACATGCATTATGCTAAGCCTGGGGTCAGCTCCACCTTTCCATTTGATCACACTGAAGACTGTTTCACACGCTCTTAGTGTGACCCCGAGTGACTGAGCTCTTCGCTTTGCAGGCAGGGAGAGGAGAGGATGGGGGTAAGGATGGGGGCAGGGGCATGGAGGACCCTACTTGTGGGTAACACAGCTGTTTCACATCTCTATCGTCCTGCAGAACTGCTGCGAGTTGGCACCCCTGGCAGTGAGTGCAGGGGGAAGCACATGGGCTCACGGCAGCAGCTTTGAGGGGCACCCCCAGTCACTCATCCTGCTCCAGTGCCCAGGTGCCACTGGCCAAATGCAGCGGGCAGCCCGCCTTTCTGCCTTGCCCCATTTCCACCACTGAGGGACCCGCTGCAGAATCTCTACTGGAGCTAACCCCCATATCTCAGCTGCCTTTATAGTCAGATTGGTACTGTCTGGGTCATCTGCCCTGTTGAAGACACCTGGTTTAGGAAGAGGTGAATGGCACCATTCCTCTCCACTTTTCACTAATGGGCCAAGGATAGCATGCATGGAGATGAAGTGTAGACACACAGATTTGGTCACATGAGTCCAAGTCTCAATCCTGAGCCTTCCTAGACTATTAGTAAACATTTTACGATCAAGCTCCTTCAACATTAAGAATGGTAACCTGAAAACTATATCTGAATTTGTTTTTCTTTTTCAATAGATGCCCCTAATCCTGTATATTCGGGAAGAAAAAGTTTTGATCCTCACTTGAAGGTAGCTCTTGTTCTCCCAAGTCCGAAAACAGCTTTCAACACTTGCCTGGAGGAATTGCAAGGCCCTTGTTCCAGTGCATGGGGAGTCCTTCTGATAGCTACAAGAAGCTCTGATGAAACGTTGCAGACATACTCTGCATCCTGCTGACCACATAATATTTTTCTGGCAAGATGAAAGGTTCCTCTGCCTATGTGCCCTTGAGACATGCTTCAAGGGCTGAAAGCAGCAGGAAAAGTCTGATGCACTTGTATACCATCACTGAAAATGTCTGTGGCATGCTGGAAACAGGAGTGTCACAGCTGGGATAAAATGAACATAACATGAAAGATGTGGCCTTCTAGCAGATTTGCACGGGCTGTGCTATTCCTTTTCATAGTCTGTTTTCTCAAGGATCTGCTGAAGTGCTAAGGAAACCAGGGCACCTGGTCGGCACTGTTTTCTGACTCGGCAGGAAATGATACCGCTATGGGACAGACTTATGAGGGAGCCTAAAGCTGTTTTTGTTCCAGACTGGGAAAAAGCCAAAATGCTTTCACGAAGCAGAATAAAGTCACAGCTCCTGTCTCCATGTCATTTGCCTTTCTCTCAGTGCCTCAGGAGCTATCCGGTGAAAAATCCTTTTGCAAATGGTATATAGTTGCAAAACATTTTCACTACCAAACCAGTATCTAGATATGAAATAAAACCTGCCATTAAAATGCTCAAAAGTGGCTCTCCACTGTAGTTTTATCTGGCTTCAGGGGCCGGATCTGCTTTATATTTTGCAAGCTTTAAACACTTTTTTCAGATATTTGACTGAAAAATGCAGAATATTTGAATACTAGAAAAGCATTTGGCACCATGGACTTTTGGATACAGTGCAAAAGCACCTGACCCAAGGAAATGCTTTTCAAAAAAAGCTTTTTTGATCAAAAATGCTGCTTTGTTGAAAAACCAAACAGCTTTGCAAAAGCATGTCAGCATTGACCAACCTTGTCTTGAGTCCAGGATGGAATTTTTGCTGGAGAAAAGCTGTAACCCCAGAATAGCCTGATAATTATCACATACTCTCCTGCCTCAGCCAGAGCAGACAGGAACTTGGAGCAGACAGGATCCCACTTCTTGGGGTCCTGGTAAGGACAGCAGTCACTTGGGAATACATCTTTGGCTCTCTTGTCTCTTGTTTTTTTTTTCTTATTAAAAGTTTCAAGCAGACTTCTGTTTTCAGCTTTATTACTGCAAAAACCCTTAGATTTTCTTAAAACAGAGATATTTTCACTGAAGTAAATGAGCCATTGTCTCTAGGAAAGGTCCTGGTTTCCCATCACAGTCAACAGCTGGGACAGCAAAGACCCAGCATGTTCACACTTGCTCTCAACAGCCTTTTGAAGCAGAAAGCTGCATCTCGAGACAGCAGGCAAGACCCTTGCAATTTCCTTAGCAAGCATATACACACCCTGTTGCCACTGCTGGAGGCATGTTTCCAGTCCCAGCATGACTGTGTCATCTTCATTTATCTCATATGCCTTGATCAAGTTACTCTTTGATAGCCTGTAGGGGAAATAGGGCCTCACCTACTGTCTGTCAAGCTGTTGACGGCAAAACAAGGTCTGTTTCCTTTGGGTTTGTGGTGTTTTGGTTGGGTTCTTCTTAACTTTAACGTATCAGTCAAAGAGCCAGCCTCAACCATGACGTTCCAGCAATTCATTGCGATGAATTAAACATCTGCTGGTGGAGATAGCCTTACACTGAGGCTGGAATTGGCCCTATAGGTCTGGGAAGGATCCTCTAGCTTGTTTCTCTCCTGCCAAAACAACAAAAAAGAACTTTTTGGGGGATTAGTAGTCAAACTTTTGAAAGATTTTCTGCCATTTGGTTTTAGATTGGCAAATTTATTTCGAAAAATAAACGCAGGTTCACCTATCAGTTAAGTGCTATTAAAAATGTTACACCCTGGACTTCTGAGGGGCCTCTGGCATTGTGGTGCACAGAGGCATCCTGGGCAAATAGTGACACCTCATTCTGGTCTGAGTCTGTGACCAGCTGTCTGCGCAAGGTGAGCAAACTTGAGCCTCATGCACGTGGTGACATTACTGCTGATCAACAGGCCTCTCTGCATGGGCTGAGCAGTGACGCTTGTGCTATGCATATCTGCAGGAATTGCAAGGGCATGACATTTATCCTGGACATTTTTCTCCTGGAACTATATAAAGATGCCTTACTTTCTCTGCCATCCTCTAAGAGCACTTGCATGGACAGTTACCATGACACAGCTGATAGGCGAGTACCTTAGTCCTCTGCATATATTTTCTTAAATAGACTGGCTATTCATAAGAGACTTATCTAATTAATTTTTCCAAGCACCTGCATTCACTGAAGTGTGAAATGAATAACCTGGTTAATCTGTTGCTGCTGCCACAGTTATTAACACCGCTTTTACCACCATGATTGTTATTATTTTTTATTTATCAAAGTACTGCCAAGCAAGAAGGTTTCCTTGTTCCAGTCATTGATATATGCCCCAGAGAGGATACTGCCTAAATAGATAATGCAGAAGAGAAGAGTTGAAGAAATGAGTTAAATGCACAGGCAGATCCAATGATGTGGTGGTAGCCAGAATCACATCCACTGCACAGCGTGATGGTTGTTAGGTTTCTGGAGGTAAGGCAGGGAGCTACCTGCAAGGGGTTGAGCTGAAGGGCAGGAGAGGTGATGGGAGAGGCAAGTCACTGAGATTTGCATTGGTAGGCTTTTACTCATATAGTCTCTTTTTACAAGGTAATGAATGCCAATTTCAATGCGAGAAAATGTAGAAGTCCCTCTTCCAATCCAAACAAAACTCATTGCACCAAAATTTGTCAAATGATAGTGTCAGACCAGATAAACCTTAACTCCTTGTATGAAAAAAAAGAATCACTAAAAATAAAACCAGATAATTTCTTATCCTTGCATGTCACCATTCCTCAGCTATCGGGTACTGCAGAGGCACTGTGTTAGAGAAATTACTGGGAGCATCTGGCAATACCATCTGCTTGCATTTACTAGCTGGTTCTTTTGTCTGTGTTCATTATCACTGACCCCTTATAAAGAAGTGGTGTTCCAAAAATACTTCTGTGTAGAAAACCTCACCATTTCCTCATGGCTTGGCTTTGGAGCACTTGGCCGTGCGCATTCCCTCCCTGCCCCTGCTGGGACAAGCTTGGTGTCAGCTGCTTGAGGACTGGGCCCTCGTTTAGCAAACAAATTATTTTTTTCAGAGACAGACGGGAATGTGATCCTTTGGCGGGAGGTTCTTCAGTACCAAAAGAGGGCAATCCAATCTTATGTCAAGGTCCAATGGATCAGATGAAATCCTAGCCAAATGCATGTCAGCACCAGCTCGAGACATTTTAACATGCCTTTATAGTGAATGGGCTATGACTTCATTTGGCTATTCAACAGCAATCACAGCTACAGATAGCTTTGTCACAATGGTGTTATGCAGATATACCCCCCAGGAAGTGGAAATTAGCTCAGTTTCACTAGCAGAATAGCTGTCTGCAAAATCCACCTGGAAAGCAGCCAGTTATATCTCTGCTCTGCCATGCCTTCCACTACTCTATGCCTGACTTCTGTAAACCCAAATGTGAACATAGGCTATCATTGGCTCAGAGGCTTGCCTAGTGACAGGCAACCCCATCACCCAGCATCAGCAGCAGAACACGGGATGGATCCTGCCAGAGACATCAAGAGAAGATTGTCAGTGATTTCAGTTGGCCTGTTAGAAACTCCCCTGAAGTTCATAGGAGTCTTTCCGTAGAAGTTGCTTGCTGTTTGATGGAGCCCAAGGGGAGAGGGGATGGTTGTACAGACAATTAACTTTTCCTGTACATGGCAAAGGGCGGAGGGAAAGAGGCGTTGTGCTACTGTACTTCTTTAATTCTTTTTACTTACCAGGTCCTGAGCTCAAGGCTAGGTTTTTTTTCCACCACTTCAAGTGCCTAAACAATGCCCAGACACAAAAAGCCAAAGGATATGAGGGAAAGAGAAATCAACTTTACATTTCTGTAATTCCCCCTGGGTAGAGCACTTATTTATTTAGGAGAAGAGCTGCCTTTGCTGAGTTTCCTGTATGACAATTCTCTACTCAGTCTTATCTTGGAGTGACTCATAGGATGGGTCAAAAGGTGAAGAGAAACTTTATGGTAACCTCTTCATAATCCTCTTGTAAAGTCTGTTTTCTTTGGACTCTCCATTTGTATTTGTAATTAGTGGGCAATTTCCCCTCATGTCTCCATTTTCCACCCTTCTTTTTTTTTTAATTGAAAACTTGGTGAAGTTAAGGTTCCTTTTGAACCAAAAGCCCGCTCCCTTCCTGCCTTGCATGTTGTGTGCGTTCATTCAATTCCCCTTGGGCCATATCTTCAGCTACTGAAAAAGGGCAAAACTCCATTGCCTCCATAGAGATGTCCATCAGTGCTGCAGGAGGGCTGCTGCCCTGCCCCAGGGAAAAGCGGTGCCCTGGCATGGCTGGTGATGGGCTAGGTGGAGGCGTCGGGGTTTCTTACCCTACCTGTGGGAGGTGTGCTTCCTAACTGCCTCCAAACACAAAACCACTCCTCTTGAGAGAACATATTTTTATACCCTGAAATACTTCTCAGCCTGCATCTGCGCTGGGGAGGTTCGTAGTGAACAGCAGAGCCTTTCAAGCAAGGATCTTGGGAAAGATGCCAAGAGCATCCCAGCAATGCCTTTGCCTCCATTTCCTCTTCAAACACAAGTAAGGTCTCCCCCCAGCCTTCCAGCCACCAAATACAGGTCTCAGAAGCAAAGTGCTCACCCACCCCACTCTACACATCCTTTCACTACGTGGGATTGACCACCAGCATTTCCTTGTTAACAGCCATGATTCTGAACCTCTGCTGCTGACAGAAGACAACTGACTAGCTGGCAAGTGAGTCCCCCCCAGCACCCAGGCCCCTGAGTCCCTAGGCAAGCCAATACTCTTCAGGACATCCTTCAGTTTGCATCTGAGTCTCAATGTGGTTTTAAAGACCATTAAAGCTAATAGAACTGAGCATGTGGATATCATTAAACTTATGCTTCAGTGCTTCACTGATGGATTTAAACAGGCATATAAGTATTTTGTTGAACAGAGGCTTGTGAGCACCAGCCTAGCGGGACATTTTTATTTATTGTTCAAATACTAGGAGTTGATCTTACTCATACGGAAGTGTACCTATCTGCTGCAATGGACACATGCCAAATGGAGACACAGAAGAGCAAGAAAAAGTGTATTTCCTAGCTGTTTTAATTTATCAGTGACCAAGCATGTGCAGATGAGTCTGAAAAGTGCAGGCAAAACAAACTCACAGACCTTGCTTTTACAGTTACATACAGCAGTATCACCTTAATATTAGCAGCAGAAAGATTTTCCACTCCCCATCTGTTTGCATTCATTTTAATTCCTGCAGTAGTGTACTATGGAAAATATGGCATCAGGGAGCCCTTGCTTTTTTCTTAACACATTTGTTTCTCTTTTCACCCATAGAGGAAATGTTTCTGTTTCTACAGTATGTCCATTTTCAGTGGCTTGTTTTTCATCACCAAAGGGAAAAAAAAAAAGGATAAAAAAGCAGTAGATTTTTTTCTGCAGACCTAATGTCTGAGTCACAGTCAGGAAGAGGGTAATGTACCTTGTTCCAAATGGCATCAGTGTTGTGTCTTTCCAGACAGTTTTTTTTCTCACAGCTGGTTATAGGAAAAGTAGGATGTCAGTTAAAAATAAACAATTTTTATGCTCTCCATACATAACTGCTCACTTCAAGCTACAGACAAAGCTCCTACCAAGCTGCCCCTCTCTGAAGCTGCTATAACATTTCAAAGTAATTCATGGCAACCAAGCCATTTCTTGTGAATCAGTCAGGCCTTCATCATTTTGTCCTTGATTCGAGAAGTATGGTTAATCAGGACTGCAAAAACCTTTATATCAAGCACATGCTTTTCGAGTTTTTCAGGAGTGAAACCTAAGTTGATTTCTAGTCAGACAATATTTATGAACAGAAAATGATTTGGGGGACTCTTTCTCAAATGTTGACTTCTTAAGAAGACCCTCCTTTTGTAATACCTTCTCAGTTAGAAGGTCATCAATTATTGCATATTTCTCAGGCACTGGATGCCATCAGAACAAATATTTTTCTCAGAAGTATGAAAAAGTACAGTGTCTGTTCAAAGTCTGCTGAACAAATGAAGTTACAGACCATGAGAAGTCATCAAATGGAAAACAACAGTTTGTTCCCTGTTATCATTAACTTTGCCTTTGCTGCTGTTACTCTCTCCATCAGGACTAATGTGAGTTGACCATCTAATCTGTTACAGAGGTCTGGTATCTAAGTGCCCAACCCTTTGCTGGTCCTTTGAAAGATGATCTGAACAAATGGCTAGAGAGGTCTTGCAAAAGATTGTGCAAAAATATTCAAGCAGATAAATTAGGGAAGTTCTTGGCATCAACAAATCAAATTAACAAATCCTGGTAGTTTGAGCCATATGGTCTAAAGGAGGTTTGACTATGCAGTGCACTGTTGTAAAAGGGTAAGAGCCAAAGTAATGTTATAGATTGGGAATCTCCACCAGGCCTCATGGCTTTCCGACAGGTAGCAGGTCCCACAGAATTTATTTTCTTTTTTTTTTTTAAATAAATAAACAGTTTTCTCTTGGATAAAGGCAGAGAAGCAGGTTAAAAACTAGGTAAGCTAGATGTAAAACTCAGCGCTTTTTTTGATCAAGAGAGGTTCAGGAACTGCATCTTTGCAAAAAACTAAAGAAAACAGATTACATAAAACCAGCTAGCGCCTTTATTCCTAACTACCCTGGCTATTTTGAGCTGCATTTGCCTACACTGCAGTCTGTAAGGAAAAAGCTAGGTGTAAGTGGCCAGCAGGTACAAAAGCGCCTGTCTCTAAATGGCTTTTTCTGAGACCTGCCCACTCCTGACACACCGTGTTTCTGTGGTGTGCTGTGCATTAGAAAGAAAACAGAGGCAGAATTAAGCAGCACTAAATCATTTTTCAATTAGCAAGCGATTACATCTCTGGCAGCACACAGCAAAACCGAAGTATATTTGAACAAGCTGGCTAGTATGCTGGAGGGACAGTGCCCTTTGAGGAGACAGGATGCTCCTGTCCTGCCAGCGGGAGCACAGTCCTGCCCTTTCTGTCCCTGAAACAGCCCTTAAGAGACTGAAACACCTCAAATAAGGAGCATTCACCGTTTGGTTTACAGCATAGTAATGGGGAAGAGAGCTGTGTCAGCAAATTCATGGTTTGACCCACCAAGCCTTTCCAGGTGACCAGTGCCACTGGCCACGTTACCCAGGAGCTGCAAAGAGCTCACTGTGCATCCTGCATTTACGTGCTTGCTGGTCCAGGTCTCTCTTGGAGAGAGAGAGAGAGAAACAAGAGAGGAAACAAGCTGGAATGTTTGTGTTACTTGGATGAATAACATGTGTGTCCAGGCTGACATGGGATTCACCTCAGAAGGTGGCAGGGAGAAGGTCACTGTAAGGGAAGGCTTGGGGCTGAGGGCCTAGACACTGTTTTTAACGCTGCTGCTGTCCTGGCCAGTACAAAGTGCCTTTTGACCGTGTAACACCTCTGTTCCACACCCGTTGACTCTGGGGTGCTCACGTTCCCACCCTGCTGTCCTTCTTGCTGTCTATTGAAAGGGCCAGTGTTGATGGTGGGACGGTGTGTATCTCCCCACTGGAGCACCTCCAAGCACCACGTCTGCCCGGAAGGAGCCGGCCCAGGCTCATGCGTGGGCAGGGGCGTCCTGCCTGCTCTTCAGCCCCATTGCTGCCCTCTCCCTGCCTGCCGCAGGCCACGGCCACGCTGTGCTCGGGGCTGAGCTGCAGCCTGAAGATGGCAATAGGCTTTGGGGACGGCCTGTGTGCCCGCTGTCACCCACCAGTGAGGCTTTTGGCCTCTTCTCTCATGCAAACATTTACTGCTGGCAGCACCAGCAGAGCCAGAGCCGGGTGCCAGCATCCATCACCAGCTAAGGATCCGGCTAATGGCATTTACAGTTAAGAACAACAGTTAAGAATAACAGAAATTAAACTTTATCTGTTACACATGTCTTCCACCTAAAACACTTGCACGGCACCATATATGCGGTCATAAAAACCATCGTCTGAATGCCTACACATTTCCCAAACCGCTGTGTAAATTCCAAAATGCTGTATAAACATACTTTGTACAGCACTCGTGGGTGACAGGCAAATTCTTCTCATAACAACGGGCCTGTTGTTTCCTGAGTAACAAATGTATGCCAGAGGGTAAGCGGCGAAAAAAAGAGATGTTAGAAAAACCTAAGCGCAAACTGGAGGGAAAAGCATGAAGAATAAATAAAAGAGGCCAAATTAACAACTTCAGTGACTCCACTGACAGGACTATAATTGCAAGAGAAGTGAAATTTAACCCAAAATATAGCCCTGACAGACAGTGTTTAGCTAGTGCGGGAATTTATCTGACAGCTGCAGAATGGTTCCTTGAGCAGCTAATCATGACCGTACGCTTCTGTAAGCCAGGCTTTCGTCCCCCAGCTCTGTTCCTGCTTGCACACATCCCAACGCTGAGCTTTCACTTTGAATTGTAGGTTGGGATGAAACTCCCGGCTGATGCTGGATTTAGTCCAAGAGCTCCAAGAACAGCAGTGCTGAAAGGGCCGTAACCTCAGCAAGCTACTCAACAAGGGCTGTTTCTGTTTTTCTGAAGCAAAAGTGTTTTTCATGGTTTTGATGATGGTTTCAGTAAGAATAGGGGAACAATCTTTCTTATAAAAGTTACCCAAAACAATCTAAAATCTCTATGCTTTGGCTACCTTAAGCAAAACTGTTTTCAGCTCCTTTAAATTACTTTTTTCCTTATTTTTTGCAAAAAAAAAGTGAGGTTTTTGATCCTCTCTAGAAATGTAGTTTTCTATAGAGTGGGGAGAATATTCCCAGTTCTGCAAGCACTTGTTACCTGGTGTGTCTTGCTATCAAGTCCAGTCCCACGAAAGTCCACAAACCTGTTCATAATCATAACTATTTACAGCGTTAATTTCACAGCTTTTCTGGGAGGGTTTCTAAATGTATCTGTGTGATCTAAGTGTGACATTGTCTCTCTAGACACGTAGGTGTGATTTTTTTTCAAATATGGCATAACAGAAATTTCCTGTGTCAGAAGTGCTTCAAAGTGAATAAAAGAATCGAAAACCTATATACCTTTTTTTCATTTTCTCAGTCAGCAACACAGAGCAGACAGCACTACCTTGCATCCATGGAGCTTCTCATGCACGTGGATTAGGAACACGCTTTCCTGAAACTTCATATTCTGCACAGTCCACTTTTTCTTTTTGTGGTTTCTCACCCTGCTATTTGTGCACACATGGGAAAAATGTGGGATCCCCAAGGTGGGCAAAACCTCAGTGCTAAGTTCCCAGGGATCCCAAGAAACCGCTGTGGGCTGCGAGCCCTGCCCAGACCTCCCTGCTCCGTGGGGAGCTGGGCAGCCCGTGTGCTCGGTGCGGCACCACAGCATGCGCAGGATGCTGTCACCTGCCCCCTGGACAGCCCCAGGTCTGGCACCGTGACGTCCCTTCTGCTGTGCTGCTAGAGGAGCCCAGTGTCACCTCTGTGAGGGTGAGGGCAGAGAACATAAGTCACAGTGCACTTTCCACACACCACAGTGCACTTTCGTGTCCAGTGATTTACAAAACCAGCAAAGCAGAAGAGCTTGCAGTGTATGAAACACAAATGACTAAGGGACTTAGCAGTTTTCAACTTACATTTTTATGGCTGTGGTCTCTTCCTCTAAGTTGTGGATACACAACTGTGACACTTGGATCATTACCAAGTTAAAAGCTTGAGAGACTGTTGACAAAACAACAACCACAACAAAGGGGGAGTGACCAGTACTTAGTGATTTAGTACAATTAAGACACCGTCCTGGATTATTTTTCAGCCTGCTGGACATACTGAGTCCATTTACTAACGGTTTCACATGCCTGAAAAGTAGGAAACAATTTATTACAGAAATCAGCTTTTGAACCATGCACTTCTTTTTCATAACGACACTAGTGTTGAGCCCCAGGTGATTACTCCAGCTTTAGCTCACATTCCCACACTGCGTTCAGAAGACGTGTAGGAGTCATGACATGAATTCATAAAATTTACACAGGTGCTAGCAATGCAAAACATTCAGCTGCATCACTCTCCACCCCAGAGAGTCCCTGATGACCAGCAGAGGAGCGATCCGCCACCCCAGCCTGCTTGGGAAGACCAGGGCCGTTTGAGGAGCCATTTCTCCCACATGCACGCCTCGCTGCCCCACTGTCAGAGGTGTCTTATCAACCATGACAAAACGTTTGTGCATCACCCTGAAGGCTGAGCTGCACCGCTCCCATGACCCCACTGAAGGGATGGAGATTCCCCTGGAGGGGGCTGCCAGTGGTTTGCACCACACAAAAGAGCTGGAAAGACCCCCAGACACTGGCCAGGAAGGTCAGATGAGGACAAGGTGACATGTGGTGGGCAGCGCACAAATGAGGAGAAAAGCCACATCTCCATGCTGAAGCTGCAAGCAGGGGTGCTCCCCCAGCCACGGCCCTTCTTCCTGTTCCCCACATGGAGGAAGAGGTGTGAGAGCACTTGGCCCATAGCTGCTTTCTTGCCCTTGCCACCAACTGCAGCTGGTCTTGGAAACTTGGATCTGCCCTGCATGCCTGGGGGCATTTCTAGAAGATCCTTCTATTGTCGGTGGTATTTTCTGGAATCAAAGGCTTAGTCCCTGGGGGATATGGTGGGAACTGAGGGCTGTGGAGCTCTTCTTGTGTACCAATGTAAGCTCCAGTTACCAGCCCGGCATGTGCAGCCACGGAGGTGTTACTGCACTGGGTGCCTCTGATGCACCAGTCCGGGCAAGCTGCCCACGAGCGGCAGGTAAGGGTCCGTGCTGCACAGCAGCCCTCTCTGTCAAGCACAAGGTGCCAGGGGCAGTAACAATGACAGAGCTAGGACCCTGCCCTCAGTGAGGCTGCAGGTGCAACAGCATTAACAGCTTGTTTATTCTTGCTGGATCCTCTTAATTTCTCTGGGAGAAGCCAGGTGTCCTAAAAAAACATCAGTGCAGCAGTTCTCATACCAGCCATGGAATCAGCCAGGTCTGTGTTTTAGCAACCTGTATGTCATTGCAATGGATCCTCACATGTTTTGGCAACCAGCTGTGAACAACCAAAACCAGTAAGTAAGTCTCTGCTCTTTTCCCACCTCTTGCATCCACGCTCGAGGTGTCCTGGTGCCTTTGCACAGTGAAAGGTCTTCTGCCAGCAGGGAAGCAATTTCTTCCCTGGGAACCCGAGGCTGTGCTCACAAGTCTGCCCATCAACGCCGCGACCAGCTTTGCTTGGTCTGGCCTCCAGTCCTTGTGAAGGTTCTGCCAGTCTCAGCGGTGATTTGGATCACAAAACTTTCATCCATAAAACTCTACTGCAATTGCCTTCCAGAAGCGCACCAGCATTTGTATCTCCTGACACACCCAGAGGCTTGCTCAGGTGCGTTGCTCCCTTCCTGGTCTGCTGCAGGGAGGTCAGAGGCTTGTTCTCCACTTTTAAGTCTGAGCCTGGAAACAAGAAGAGGCAAGAAAAAACTAATGTCAATTACTTTCAAACAGTTCAGATCAGAAGATCAGCAAAGGAAAGCTGAAAGCTGCTCTTCTGCTCTTTCTGCTGCTGCTTGAAGGACTCAGAGCAGGCAATCCCAGTGCTCCTCTCAGCCTCAGAAAAAGATCCAGTGTGAAGACTGGGGAGTTAGTGATGATCCCCAGACTGGATGCAGCTTCAGAAGATTAACCCCAAAAAACATTAGACTGTAATGGTAGGCACCTGGCATCACCTTTAGAGCTTTGGAATAGGAGTCCTGTAATGGTGTCCAACCAAACTTTGCAGGTAGCAGAGGGGGAGGTTACTGGGTTTTACCCTTTATTATCTTGTCCCATTTGAGAGTGAAGCCCTGTGTGACCTTGTCAGATGTAGCAGACGCTTCCAGCTGCCACTCAAGGATGGCTGAATACCTCAGGGATGCAACCCTCTTGGGCTGCAACTTGCTTTTCTAAACTGTGATGTGACCAGAAGTCAGTATTAGAGCATGTAAGGAAATAAAGCAAGCAAAGTATGCAGGCCATACAAAACACTGAGGGCACGTAACTTTCCACAGCTTGGCACCTCACCATGCATCTAAGTTTAAAGAGGGTACCAAATACCACCCTATCGGGATGGCATGACTTTATGCCTTTCGGGTAGTGTTGAGAATGATGAAAAGGGAGAAACAGAGTTGAAGGGTGGTTTGCAGAAAATAAGTGTGTTTTTCTCCCTTCCTTTTTGTCTCTCCCCCCATATTTCTGTGTGTAGGACTAAGAATTTGAAGATTTCTGTTCTCATCCATGTGCTAGATTCTCCTCCGCAGCATCTCTCACAGAGTGAACGTTACTCACAAGGCTAAAGGAAACAGTCACAGACAGATGGGACCTCTGATCTCTGGTCTTGTGCTGAAAAGACAGGTTATTTTCACGTTTTGCTTTTTGCATGATTTCTGTTTTACATTACAGGCAGGTATTCGGTAACAACACAGTTGCAGTGAGTTATCCCATTTTGGGAAACAGATGAACAGGGAAAATGCCATACTGGGTCGCTTACAGTACATGATGTACTGCAGTGAGCATCAGGAACAGGAACATCTGATACTCCAAAAGCTCATACTTCAGAATCAAATCACTGGTTTTATCTTGTGCCTAGTATGAATGATAACAAAAATAATAACCCCCTTTATTTACACTCCAAATCAGCTCTACTGAAAACATCTCATGTTCAGATTCTCTTTGCAGCGTTGTTTTAAAGACTGTGAGGGGAACATAAAATTGACATCCAAACCATCTGCTCATCAGCATTTCAACTCTTTTGCTCTAATCTCCTCACACATAGGAAAATTATCCATCTGTCTGTCTGAATACATGGACGTATGGGATCTCAAACATGCAAGGATTTGTGATACTCTTTCTGCTGCCAAAAAATTCCTGTGCACATTATCTGGTTAAACCTCATCCTTCTCCACAATGGAAAACCTACCTACGCTGGCAGAATCCCATCATGGGATTTACACTAATAAATGCTGATCCAACTTCATGTCAAGCATTTATCTTCTAATAAAACTTCTTTGGGTTTCAACACATAAGACCATAATAAAGCATTTTTAGATGACACTAAGATATTGGTCCTTCAGCCAAAGTTAACAGAAACAAAGACTGCAGAAATAAAATTTTTTTTGCTGAGAAAATATATGAAAAACATAACACAAAATGGATATGACTGCTATATCACCAGTAAGATAACAGTCAAATCTTTCTACGGTTTGTCCAGAATCCTGTCCTGCCTACTTTATAATAGAAGAAGGCTTGCATTAAAATGATTTGTTAAATTCTGAAATTCATTACAATGAAAAAGCCTTTCCAATAGTAACAAGCCACTCGCTACCATAGGTCCCAGAACCTTATCTCTGCAGCTATTGCTACAGCAAAGGGGGAACTGTTTCTTGCCATTCAGACGCTCGTGTATCATCCCCAGTGGCAGCAAAGAGTTAAAAAACAGACACTCATGCCTCCAGTTTAGAGGCCAAAAATTACTTCACATTCTTGGGAGTAAACTAATTGCCAGATGCATATGAGAGTAGATCCATGTGTAAAAACACGGTACAGAAACATTCCTAATTAATGAAGGGTTGTACAGTCAAAAGCACCCATACTGCCCAAGGTTCCTGCAGGACCTACTAAAACATCCATCTCACCCAGCCCAGCCAGTAAGTTAGCTGTTTGCAGCCAGTATAAATGCAAATTTGTTAATGACAGAGGTTCTTGCTCTTCGGGCAAGGCTGTGATGGCTTCGGGTTTGTTTCTGAACAAACACCAGAGAGTGGGGAAAGGAGGGCTGCGCCCCATTGCGCTTTTCATGGCACAGTGGTACCATGGGGTCAGGCATGGGGCAGACCCACACTGGACCCATGGGACAGGGTTCGGGTCAGACCTGGAGATCAGGTAGCAGGTCCTCAGCGAGAGATGGGCTGCAGCAGGGCACTGGGCATGCATGGGGGGCTGCTCGCTAGAGTCTCTGCGTCCCGCTTCACTGACGGGTGTGAGCCTCCCCACAGTGAGAACCAACGTCCCCCTGTCATCTCAGGCTTCACCTCCTCACTTTGGGCCATCCAGGTGGATGTTTGGTGACCTTCTCCAGTGGAAGGTGGAGGTTGGTCTCTGCAGGGGGAGGCAGTGAGGAGGTAATGTGAGAAGGTGAAGGACAAACCTGCCTGAGACACAATTCTAGCTTGTACCAAGTTGTTGGCCAGGTGCCTTTCTCCTCCATCCATGATCCCCTCACCTGCCTGGAGGAGACCTGTGGTTTCAAGGAGGGAATGGCAAGAACTTCTCCTGCGGCTGCCTTTCCCCTCAGGCCTCGTTTTTTTGTTTGAATTCATCTGTGTTTGGTTTCCAGCCTTCTGTTCCTCTTATTCAACAAGATTAAATAACTCTTCATGGCCCTGGATTTCCTCCCGGCGGTGGAATTCACAGGCTACAAGCAAGCTGTTTTCAGATTGTTTTCCTTGTTGTTAAGTTGTGCTAAATTTATCAAGCCTGAAGAATCCTGCAGTACGGGATTTGCTCCTGTACTCGACTGTCTTGTCGATACTTTCTCCAAGTATCTCAGTTTGTCAAAACCTCTAAAAAATTTGTATGCCACCTTCCAAGGTGAGTCCATTCGTCCAGTGTCCTGAGACAAACTCACTTTCTCGTCAGTTGTCGTCCAAGCACGTTTGAGCAAAGGAAGGACACAGAGGAAACATTTGAGTTATCTTTATAGTCCTGGTTGATTTAGTGCATTAAATTTAGTGCACGGGGACACTAAATGGGACCTGGACAGGTATAAAAGGAGGAGATTTAGTTTAGATTAACATTAGATTAGCATTAGCTTTGCTTGCCACGGCAGAAACTCTGCAAAATCTGCTGGGGCAGCTGGTCATCTGTAGTCCTGCAATCCGCCTCCAGAAGTGCCATTTCCAGGCCCCTGCTTCACCTCAGGTAAGTCAGTCCTGAGTTACCCCTTCCACAGAATTTAACTACTTTCAGTCCCACCAAAATGTGATGCTCATCACCCCGCTACCAGTGCCATGTGCAATGATCAGTGCTATCCAGGCAGGCAGAAATCCACCCCAGGCACGACTTGCAGCAGCAATACCCTTGCTCTCACGCTTTTTGCCCTGTGCCGTTGCTTCCAGCAACTCATCTGCGGCAGCACGGTTGTAACTGCACCAAGACGATTGCTAGGGCTTCGCAATAATCACAGACTTACACAATGGCAGAGGCTGGAAGGTCCCTCTTGAGGTCACCTAGGCAACCCCCAGTTCAGAGCACAGTCAGGTGGAGAAGCTTGCTCGTGGCCACGTCCAGTCTTGAAGATCTGTGAAGACAGAGACTCCACAGCCTCTCTGGGCAACCCGTGCCCGTGTTCGACCACCCACCTAAGGCACCCCAGCAAGCTTTTAGCTGCCTTTTCCATGAGGGCACGTTTCATGATCAACACATTGCCCACCAGTACAGTGAGTTGAAAGCCTGCAGTCCTGCAGAAAATAAGTGTAAGAATAATGGAAAATGAGGCACAAACTAAAACTGTGGAGCTCTGATTCAGTTTTGGGGAAGGGTTTTGGGAGAGTCAGGAAAGGAGAATGGGATGTGCGGACCTTTTGTAGAGGTTGCTGGTTGTGACCCAGTAAATGACCAGTGATGGCAGAGCAGTATCTACCTAATTGTGGCCCTAACAATCTGCTTCTGAAACAACTAAAATGCCACAGTGTTTATGGCAGAGGCCAATCCTGAAATACAGACAAGTCTAATAGGGCCCGGGCAAGTCCAAACATGACTTTCTGGACTCAGTGTCTAAAATCAATCTTCTGGGACAAGATGGCTCCTCACACCTCCTCAGGACTCTTGGAGTGCATTACTTTTTCCTATTTCTTTTAAAATAAAGCCAACTATGCAGTTCCCAGGGGTGCAGAGCGGGAGTCAAAATGCTGAGCAAATGTAAACGCGTGCCAAGGTGTGTGCTGATCTGGCGGGACCCTGGCCCAGGATTCCCACTTCTTCTGCTTCAGCAGAAGTAATTCCAATCTAACAGTTAGGATTACTTGGTTATTCCAACTTGCACACGCTATAATGGCACCCCAAAGCTGCAGTAAGATTCAGGACTTCTCTGGGAGAAGGCCTTGCTCCTGGCTCAGAAAATTTAAATAAAGAGAAGTCCATGTTTGTCTCTTCGGTGACAAACTTCCCTACCAGATACAGCATGCAACACCATGAATCATTGCTCAGTGTACTGAGCTCATGTCATTGGTAGCCAACCACATGATTTTCTTAATCCAATATAATGAAATCAATGGAATAATAGGAAACCCTTTCATTTTTGACAGCAGAAACACCAGCTGATTTCATCGTGTGCTGGCAAGTAGAGCTATTAGCTGTCAAAACAAAACAAAACAAAACAAAAAGGAAAATTGCTACAGAACAGAAAAACAGTTTTCTAATAATCTGTCCTAACATTCAGGTTGGATGAAGATGAAGCTTTAAAATCCTCTTTTTACTTGAAGTTTCTGATGCTTTGCTCCCTCTTTTTCTCTCTTTCACACACGTACACATACTCACACATCGTGTTTCAGCTCATGACCCTGCTATTCCAAAGCGTGAACGTGATGCAGAAAAATTTTAAATGTAAATAAAAAACCTATCAGAAATGTTTGATGCCCGTTCTCTCAGCTGAGACACAGTGGTGATCAGATATGTAAAAATGTCTTATCTTCACCTAAATGACTTGCTTTCTCACCAAAGTGCTTAGGAGAGCAGTTTTGGTGGCTGTGGTAGGAACATTCCTGCAAGAAAAAATTTCAGTCCTTGAAAAACCGTCCCGAATACTTTACTTTCTTACGCAGAAACAGCAAATCATGCAAAGGACATGCCTGTGGGAGCCAGCAGACTCTGGGTGTCAAGTGCAGAGAAGTCCCCACTGAAAAGGAGGAACAATTTTATTGCACGGAGGAAACGTGGTGCTCCTGTCATTCCCTACTTGCTGCAAGGAAGGAGAATGCCCCTCTGGCATGTTCTGGGCTGGGGATGACGCCGCACGCTGCGCTGCTCTCCAAACCCAGGATGACATAGTCTTCCCAAGGCTCTACTGTGGGAAACTAGAAAGAAAATACCAAAGCTCTTTTCTTCCCAGACATGGGGGAAAAGACAGGAAAATCAGAGCACTTGTTGTCAGCATTCTTCTGCTTGTAGATCCTTCAAAAATATAAAAAAATCTTCTAGCACTGCCAAGGAAACAATCCAAGAAGAAACGTGGGCTTCTTTTAAAACCTTCACACAAATTATGTCAGCCACCTTTGCATAATGGCAGAGGAGCCAAGCCCTTCAGCTGGGCTGATTCCCCCAGATTTCTTCATCCCTTATGATTTCAGCCTTCAAAGGCAACCCTGAGTTCAATTTACATCAGCACAGGCACGCTTTGAGCTAAACCAACCCCAAAGGTCCAGGCAAGTGCAAGCAACCTCTGTGAATCAGATAGGTTTAACTAGATTTACGGTACCTCTTCTCCCCACAGCCACTGCAGCAAGGAGATTTCAGTTCAGGGGGGAATGTGGTGCAATGAGGAAGACTTGGGTCAAAGGGAAGGCCAAAGCATGTGCTGCAGAAGCGTAATTTGGCAACAGGTTTATTTTACCAGCAAGCAAGGGCATCCTTTCCGAGAAAGGGCAGATTCTCTTGTGCTATGGTAGAAAGCCAACCGCACCCTGGGCTGCATCAAAAGAAGCATGACCAGCAGGTGGAGGGAGGTGATTTTGCACCCCTGCTCCGCTCTGGTGAGACCCCACCTGGAGTACTGCGTCCAGCTTTGGGGCCCCCAACATAAGAAGGACATGGACCTGTTGTAACGGGTCCAGAGGAGGGCCACAAAGACGATCAGAGGCCTGGAGCACCTCTGCTATGAAGACAGGCTGAGAGAGTTGGGGTTGTTCAGCCTGGACAAGAGAAGGCTCCGGGGACACCTTAGAGCAGCCTTCCAGTACCTGAAGGGGGCCTACAGGAAAGATGTGGAAGGACTCTTTATGAGGGAGTGTAGCGATAGGACAAGGTGTAACGGTTTAAAACTAAAAGAGGAGAATTTTAGATCAGATATTAGGAAGAAATTATTTACTGTCAGGGTGGTGAGACACTGGAACAGGTTGCCCAGAGAAGCTGTGGATGCCCCATCCCTGAAAATGTTCAAGGCCAGGCTGGATGGGGCTTTGAGCAGCCTGGTCTAATGGGAGGTGTCCCTGCCCCTGGCAGGGGGCTTAGAACTAGATGATTGCTAAGGTCCCTTCCGACCCAAACCATTCTGTGATTCTATGATTCTGTGAAATGGTCCTGTGCTTGTTGACTTGTGAGAGGTGATGTTCAGGAGACAGATGAAGTTACCAGAGTGACTGGCAGTCAGCAGTGCTCAGTGCAGAGCAGTCAGAGAGCAGGGCATGCCGTGCTGGGGACGCACGTGGAAGCTGCACCTTGCATGTGGGATTACTGAAGAGCATCTGGTTAGGATCACAGTGTCCAAGCTGTTCTGCATCCGCGGCTGTCTAAAATAAATAAGTGTTGTATATCCCCCCACAGTGATTGCCTCACAGGCTGTTGTTGAGAGGGAAATGTAAGCATGCTGTGTCTGAGTTAGCTTTTGGAGGGTTAGCTGAGTGCTCTGGCACCAGCAGCCCAAAATACATTTGGTGTGCGTGCTTAACTTACAGCGTGGCTGTTCCAGGGCTGTGTATGTTGCTAAATAACTTTCCCATTGTTTCACTGGTTACATTGCTCTCAGTATTTGGCTTGGCTTTTGTTTCATGTCCCAGTCACTTTAAAGCCTGTCTAGTGGAAAATGCATAGCCCTTTCTTGAATCTAATTTTAAAGAGCCCTTTTTGTTCATACTTCTGTGAATCTCCCACCTCCATAGCGATTTTATGTGTCCTGTCTTACCTACAGAAAAATGCTTACTCTTACGGCTTCAAAAAGAAAAGCTTAAGGAGGGGCTGTAAAATTTTATTATTTTATATATAGAATAGCTTATATACAGGTCCTGTCTACAGGATCACTCTGTACACAGGAAAAGGAGGTTGAAAGGTCCAGCTCACGACAGCAGCAGTGCTCTGTGCAGGCTGTGCACGGACCTGGGCACCTGGCAAGGTGCACACCGTGGCTGATGTGGCAGGAGACACACATCTGGGGGGGGCTGCAGGACGCCAGACGCGCTCCCGCAGCATCCAGGCTGGACCCTGGGAATGAACTGCTCTCAGCCCCTCACAGTGGCAAGCTGCCTGCCACCAGTGGTGGGTGTCCTGCCCCATGGGGCTCCCAGACTGTGCTGAGGTCTGCACTTGGCAGCAATGGCCAAACACTGCTCCTGTCCCACTCCTGCCTGCCCCTGCTGCTGGTGGCTGTGCTCAGGGGGAGCCGGCACCTCTAACTTGGGCTGAGCCTGGAGTTTCCAGCTACCCTGTGCTCTTGGGCACTGCTTGGAGGCTCTTATGCCCCCAGCTCTAGGGTCAACTACATCTTCAACTGCCCCAAATGGACACCCACGCTGTTGGTGTGGCATACCTGGTGGCATAGCAGACAAAAATCTGTATTTTTAGGACTTCCAGACCTTGCTTATCCTACCTGATGACTTTCAGTGGAGCTAGGACACATGGACAATCCAGGTGACTTGGCCAGATTGAAGTCCAGGTCCTGTAGCTTGCAGTCTCCCAGTTCACTCTCACCAAGGCTGACTGGGAACTGGGGACTGGTAGCACGGAAGCTCCAGCTGCACCTCTCTAGGGGAGCTGGGAAAGAAATTGTATATTTGGGAACGTAGGGTCCTGCAACTGCAGGAGCTTTGGCTCTCTGGAAACCACTGTGCAGGCCACCAAGAAGTAAGCAAGCCATCCAGCATCCTGGCAAGAGAAGAAATGAACACATCAGCACCCAAAGGCTGTCACGGTGATCTGCTGGGATTCTGCCATGGCATCTTGCTGCAAGTGAGCTGCCTGCACAAAACATACAGGGGTGAGACTGGGGAGGAGCATTAGTGGGGAACTGAGGAGATGGACTCCTTCTCCCAAGCACTAGGAAGTACAGTCCTGCAGCTATTCCAGCGCAAGGCTCAGGAGACACCTGAAAGAGAAGGCTCACAGGCTGTGATGGGGGGTGGTGTTGGGCCTTGATCTGGGACTTGAGATCCTTAGGACTGACTCGGGGTTAAACTAGAAAGGCTTAAAATATGTTGAAGCCAATTGATTATTATATTAATTATGTTTCAGGATTTTGATGGCTGCTTTTTCCGCATTTCTTAATATGTAACTTCAGAAAGAAGTTTTCGTCTTTTGGTGATGCATCAGAGATGAGTTACTGGGATGTATTTGTGGTCCTAGGTACTAAAAACCTCCTAACCCTGGTGAGTGTCTTGCTTACATGAGATCAGGGAAGTAGAGGGAGAGGTTAGGAGGTAGCAGTTGCCTTTGTCTGGGACAAGGTATGTTTCCTAAAATCACTTTTTCTCCTAAGAATTCTTCTGGTATTCAGAGACATAAAATACCGGTGACCTCTTTGCTTTACCTCCTTCTCTCTTCCTGATGTACTTTGCAGAGTTTTTTGGCTTTTGATCTTACAAGCTGAAATCGGTATGCTGGATAAATGCTGTCAATAAATGTGTTTGATGTATGGGGTGTAGGAAGCAAATGCTGCACGAACCTTTCCGCACCGGGGTCTGTGAGCCAGCTATCAATAACTGCAAGGGATTGGACCAAAAAACTGAAACGATCTTCCCTGCATTCCCACATCCAGCACAAGGCAGGGAGTTGTTTTGGAAGCATTGCAGAAGAGACAAGGAGAAGTTATAGACTGACAAAGAGTTCAAGGACTTCTTACAACTTCCCCTTCAACGTGGACCACTGACTGCTGCAGACACTTAAGCTGCTTTGCGAAAATAAACCACCTGATCTTTCTCCCACTGAGTACTGGGGAAAAACAAGAGTCAAGACTGACATCTTAAAAGCAAATCTATCTGTATTTTCTTATACTAAACCACAAAAGAAATTGCGCAGGAGTCTTCCTGGAAAAAGGACTTTAATTTTTGTAAAATTTTTTTGTTTGTTTTGTTTTTTCTTCTTTCTATTTCTTCCACTCTATATAACAAAGAGCTTTGCTCTGGTTTAGCAAAGAAGTTTCAGGTTGGTAAATACTTGTGCCATCTCTGTATCTCTCCAGCTCCTCAGAAAAAGCCTACCATGCCCTGGCTCACGGTGCTGCCAAGCTCATGGGCACACCTGGTGCCGAGACAAGGCACAGGAGCCCGTGCTGCAGCTGCCCAGCTCTGCACTCTCGCACAGCCTGCACTTCTCCCTCAGCTGCTCTGCACCTTCTGGTGGAGGTCTGAAATGAGATCCACCCTTTCCTCCCGAACACGGGAAGATTCCCATCCATGTTTCCTGCATGGAGGCAGGCCCCTTTCCCCTCCTGTAGAGCTGTGCCAGGGTTGCTGCTCTGTTACCCACCTCCATCTCCCATGGGCTCGTCACCACACAGCCTGGGAGCTACTGATCCCACTGCAGTGGTATCTGCTGTCCCGTGATGTCTGGCTGGAGAAGTGGCTGGGTTTTTTTGGAGCCTTACGGTTGCAAGGTTGAGATCAGATTGTATTTGGTGTGCTCTTCCTGAAGAGGCTGTTATTCAACCTCTACAGATGCCAGGTCTTTCTTAGAGAGACAGCACCAGCTGGGAGACCGTTACCGTGCCCAGCCGTGTCGGAACTGTAGGAGAGGCTCAGTGAATGACTGAAGGTTGCAGAAAAGCCTCCAGGTACATCCAAACTTTCAGCAGAGCTGGAGATGACTTAAAAAAAAAGTCTCATGCTGCTATTCTGCATTCATTTTGGACTCAGAATGATATAATCTGGCATAAACCCAGGGGTGTGATTCAAATGTAGAACACACAAGGTAAAATTGTTTCTGTTCTTTATTCTTAATGGCAGTGCCTGGAAGTTTAGGCAGGAGCAGCCCGAATTTCTTACAGGATGCAGACAGACAACAGTACCCAGAGTCTCCTGTGTTGCTCTGGGTGTAGCGTGCCTACTCTGATGCTTCTACACATCTCTGTTTTCCCAAGTTAAATTTTAGTCAGTCTGGCATAATGCAGCACTGGCATAGTTTGACAGTGTGAAATCCACTCCTGTCCAACAGGTCACTAGTGTGCTTGGCACTGGTCAAGTGCCAATGGCCGACAGCTCCACGCTCCGCGGGGTCTATTGGCCAAGTGCAAGCACTCCCTATAGACCTAATGAGGAGGTGACTTGTAAAGGAACTTGTTTTGGCATTTTGTTGAAAAGAAGACTTCCTGTAGTTACAAAACTTCACTGACAAAAGCCTGTTGGTGGTGTGCGTGAAAGGAGGGGGCAAACAGAGAGAGAAGGTGAGAGCACAAAAGCCAACTGCAGTCCCTGAACCACAGTGGGGATGCTGCTACTTGACAAACCATGGGTTGGAAATATTTATGGTGAAGAGTTTGGATTGCCCTCCAGTGGCCAAATGGGATTTCCGATCCCAGCATAGGTCAAAGGCAATATCAAGAGAAAAGAAATTTGGAAGAAGAAAAAAACAGCAACTTGAAGCAGCCTGTTGCGTATTTTACAGGATGGTGTTATCTGTATCACCGTAATGGCAGCACATCTCTTACAGATATCTAACATTTGCCTTCTTCCTTCTTAATCTTAACTCCCATACCACCACTTTCCTGTGATCACACAGACCTTCACATCTGTCACCAGCTGAGCACGCAGCTGCTGGGACCTTCGCTGGCAGGCCAGGGTGGGACAACTGTGTACATAAGGCCGAGGTCAGCAGTCGGTTCTGTATCCAGAGACACACCAAACAGAATTACATTCAGCAGAAAAAACAGTCCCCTTAAAAGCCCAAGGCAGATCACCAATAACAACATTCATAAGAAAAACAGTAGAGAACACATTGAGTCAAATCTGGAGTCAAGGGCCCTTCCTCTTCTCTCATCCCTTGACCTTGCTGGCGCTGGTAGGAGGAAACACAGACACTAATACTGCAATCCTCTTCTGGTTATGTGCCACCATTCATCTTTCCCTGCAGGCTGACTTCACTGGGTATGAAAGAAAGACAAGACAAATTTGGCATGCTCAGGGTTTTGGTTGTTGTTTTTTTTTTGCTGGGACAACACTTTGTTCCTCATCCATTTCAGCTGAAGCTTCAGCTATTATCTTTTGGCTACACATCTGACTCCTGAGCATTTTTCTGACTCTTGAATATTGTTCCTGAAGGGTATTCCAACACCAGGCCCTTGGCAAGAACAATGCAGGACAGGGTGGGAAGGTCGTGTGAAGGGAAATCAGCTCCTGGGTTCATTCAAAATTCCTTGGCAAAACCTTTACAGAAATTGCCTGCTCTCTTGCCATGCTGCTGCAGGTCCAGTTCGGCTGAGTGACTAACGAGCAAGGCAGAAAACTGTCAGTTGTAGCTCCGAGACTTGAGTGACAGCCAGAGAGATACCTTCTCCTCAGAGGACAGAAAATTGTTTGGCACCTGGCCATCCTGTGAATCTTTCCAAACAAAGCCTTTGATATCTTGAGCTGATTATAGTCTAAGGCTCTGGTTCAACAGAGATCTAAGTCACATAGGACCATAAATCACAGAAATGCAGGGCTGGAAGAGATGTCAGGAGAACACCTTCTCCACCCATGCACGGAGGCAAGATAACTATATCTTACCCTCTCCTGGCAGGTGTATGTCTGTTCTGTCCTTAAAAATCTCTAATCTCAAGAGTAACAATTCTTTCTAGGTATTCTCCTCCAGTCCTGGATTTTCCTAAAAGTAAAAGGTGTTTCCTAATGCCTAACCTAATTCACCTTTGCCATAAATTAAACCAGTTCTTCCCATATCCTTATGGGCACAATTCATCATAGTCTTTCACAGTAATGTTTTAAGTACTGGAAATCTTTCATTATGCCCCATCTCGCGATCCCTTTTTTCCTAGATTAAAAAAAGCGACAAAAACATTTCCTCGCAGGTCAGGTTTTCCCAACTTCTCATCATCCTTGTTGGTCTCCTCTGGCTCTTTTCCAATTAGTCTCCATCTTTCATCAGGTGCATGGCCCCAAAGCAGACGCAGGGCTCCAGCAGAGACCTCACCCACACTGAGCAAAGCTGAAAAATTACCTCCTGTGGATTACACAACACATCTGTTATTAAATGCCAGTACAAGACTGACTGTGGGGTTTTTCCACTTTCTTTACAACATCCTATTGTTAGGTTATTATTTCAAGAATTGTCAGTCCTTACAGGCCCATCATCAGCTTCACCTCCTGCCCTGTAGTACTGCCTAAATGTGTTGCTAAATCAAGACCTAAATTGTAAGTAAATCCATGGAAATGAATGTTGCAATTGCAGCAGCAAAAATGGTGTAATAAAAGCAGCAAGGAGCAATGTCGGGACCAAGTCATAGACTGAGTATCAGTGTACTCAGGTTTCAGAGAGCTTATATGCATGTTACGTATTGATTTTGCTTTTGGTAGAAATCTATGGAGTTCTTATATTCCTAAATATGGCTGTTAAGTTCCTGTTTGCACTGCTGTGTCACTCAACACCCACAGTTAGATGTATAGTTCTTACGTCTCTAATTTCACATAACTTTTTTTTGTTTTATGAAAAATTAGAATAAGATCACAAAATGTTTGAAAAAATTTAGTTCCTGTCCATATCTCTAACAGAGATTATGTGCATTAATATATTTATTCATGAGCAGGTGTCTCACCAAACTTTATGAGCATCTGTAAGAGCAGGATCTAAAACCTTGCCCCCCATCTTGCACAGGCAGGGTTTAGAGCATGTATTTGTGGATCACTCAAGGGTGTAGATATGCAGATAGTGACAGCAACCTAAAAAAATAGGCACCAAATATTTGAAAATATAGTCCCCGTTTTTGACGTACAATGTTTTCCTCTCCTAGTCATACCTAGTGTACTAGGTATTTGATACACCGAGAGCAGAGATGCTGAATGCTGTGAGTGGGGACTACCTGAGATGATTCCTGCCCAATTAAATTCTGTAGGAAGTTGCTGCCCCTTAGCCAGTGAATATTTCCTTATTCTGGTTTCATGAAGTAATATTTGGCTATCTAATGATTCAATAAATATTGTTCTCTAACTGCTTCCATCTCAGTCAGTTTGCTTCAAAATAAGATTTCTATAAATCTTGGTAATGCAGGGAGTGCACCCAAAAATATTTGGGTACTTCTTTTTTTCCACATAAAATACGTTTTATAAGCTACCCAAGAAAAAAGCCTACAAAAGACACAGGCATGTCTTTGTGAGGACTATGGAAAGCATATCAGAAAAAAAAAAATCCTTTGTCTTTGTTATTAGATTCATTTCACTTGTCCCCACAGAGCAAAACTAAAGCATAGGTCTAGGAAAGCCCAGATAGATAAGAGAAGTGAATGCATCTAGACTCTTCCGTTAGACCAAGGAAGGAGAAGTTTTGTACATCTGGCCAAGAGGAGGTCACTAGTGACCCTGAATGTTTAGACATATGACTCATATATAAAAGAAGCATCAAGAAACAAAAGATTAATCATCTGTTGGCATCTCTACTCTCTCCCCTGGCAAAAAAAAAGAAAAAAAAAAGCGCCTTGCAGTGATTTTTTTTCCTCTCACATTAAATTTTTCTATTAATCTACAGTAAAGCACCAGGCTTGGACTAGGAGGAATGGATAGCTTCTAGTTTACAGTAGCATATAGTAAAAGGGTCCTCAGACATTGAAAAAAGGGTACGGGATTCCCTTTGCTGCTTCACCATTTTAGCAAGTGCTGGTGGCCTCTGAGAAACTGAGTTTTCACAAACCCAGCACTGGGGGAGAACAGGGATAGGGCTGGTCTCAAGCAGGAGAAGGTCCTGTAGGAGTAATCATGCCAAGGAAAAAAGCCTGGGGCTAAGCTATTTTTAAACTGTTCTCTTCAAAGGCCCCAAGAAAGAGGATATTTGGGCTCCACACAATGAGCATGTAGTTGGCTCAGAGGCATCAGGCCACAGGACTACTGGATTTGTCAGATGCAAAGGATCAGAAGACCAGAAGAGGTTCTCCAGTTTAACAGCGTTACTTAAATATCTCAACTTATGAAGTTCACCCTGGAGATCAAATGCTGATGTCCTTGTTCCGGTGCAGAGTGTGGATTTGCTCTGAAAGCCTGTGTGATCGCTAAGCAAACACCTCAGAACTGTTGCAGGGCGCATTTGTTTCTAGTAGCTGGGATAAACTTCCTCACCCGACACTTGCAAGCTGGGAATTTCAGCACCATAAATCATGGAGGAGCCACAAGTATTTGGGAGTTTCTCTGAAAGCAAAGATGTGGTGGAATGGTTCAGCACTACTGACACGGTAGCTGTCCCCCAGCCACTACTGATCAAAGCCACAGCCGTTTGGAAAAATCCAAAGAAAAATCATTGTATCATGATACTGTCCATCAGCTCTGCCCCTTACTGTAACAGAAACTTGCAACTACCTATGAATACCATTGATTTGTTCAGGAGGAAGTCTGAAAGTTCTCTTGAAAATAGACTAACCCAAACATGGCACACCATTAAAAGAAAAAGCTAGCGCATTAGTCATTCAATTGTTTCTGCTGGAAAAAGCATAGATGCAATATCTCTGGCAAATAAGATAAATGATACACGTAAGGTCTGATTTAAGACACAGCAAAGTCAAAGGCTTTCAGGGCTCTGGCAGACTTTGGATAAAGTCCTTGCACTGCTCCACACACAGCAGGGGAATAGCTGGAGTCCCCGCTGTGCACTGCCGTTTACTATGCCTGTCTCATTCAGTCACTTACAGCTGCCTCCCCTCTAGCCATGGAAAACTTTGACCCCATCAGTCCAAAGACCGCATCATGATGTTTCACCACATCTTGGATAAAATACGCTCCCTCATTTATTATTGTGACTTAGATTAAAGACATCTAATCCCCTTGGATCTTGTGGGAGTTTCTGTTAAAAAGGGATGAAGCATCAATGTTTCCTTACTTACTTTTTTTTTTCCCCAAAGACACACATCCATCCGCTTGTGAGTATTTTATTTACTTTTAGTTTGTTTGGGGAGTTTGTTTGTTTCCAGGGGAATACTAAGCAAGAAAGTAATAGTTATTTACCAGCCCATTCTCACAAGTGCTGTCACATCCGTAATCATACCAAGTAATCTGCCTGTACCACCACGGGACAGTGATCCTAAATGTATGCAATAATGAAATTTGTTGCTGCTGATACATTCATGGTATTTGTGAAAATAAGGTTAATCTGCACAGGGTTAATACCAGCTTTCACAACTCAGTTTTCTTGTGCTTTGCAACAACTGTTCTCATGGTGTCCCCACTTCTACCCCATCTCCGTTTTCCCTAAGGTAGGACAGTGCTCAGTGTGTGGCTGCTCAGCAATGCTGCTGCACATGCGGTCCCAGGGAGGGGAAGGGGATTCTACTAGATTAAGGACCTGAAGCCTAGGAGATTAAGGAAGAAGAAGTCTCTCTGCCCCCAGCATCCTCCACAAGCTGTCCCATGTCCGTCATGATCTGGGAACTGGGGGGCAATGGAGAGACACTGACCTGTCCTGCCTCTATCAGTCTCTTGGGTGCCAGTGATCCCGTATCCAAAATTTTCAAGAGTCTTATGGTACCTGGTGATATTGTGACACCTTCATCAAGCATCAGTATTGTGAAAGATTCAAGTCGTCTCCACAGGAGCATAGATGTGAACACCAGGATTCTGGGGAGAGTTAAAAAATATTTGTTCTCATGACCACATGTGAGCTCAGGTGACTCTCTGGAAGCTGAGCCACTTTCCTTGTGGAAGAGACCTCACACAAACCCCTCCTATACTTGTGGTGGTCCAGCAGTGGGAGTCCTCTGAGCTTCTTCCATCTTTCACCCAGGGAGCATGGAGAGCAGTCATCATTAATAACAGACTAATTGGACTCAAGTGTCACTTCATCATGTTGAGCATCTTTAACAAGGCAGTAATGCTGTGACCAGCCAGTTCAGCCACTGAATTTCCAGCAGGTAGCAAAGTTTTGGGGTCATTTACAAGTTTGGCCTACTCAGCCCAGCATGAAAGACTTCATTTATACTGCACAATCTCGCTTTCTATTTCAAATGATTTATGAAGAGCATATTCCTCTGAGTGCATATTTGAAAGGGTGTGTTCACCATAGATGTTGTTTATCAACATTTCTGCATTCCTGTCAGCTTTTTATCTCCTCCTTCCAATTAAATTGACAATCAAGAAAGACAAAGGGTACTGTAATTTATGGGCCTACTGCAAACAGTAAGGCAAAGATTTCCAAAACAAGAAGATTCAAGTCTGACCCATTTACCTGTCAAATCACTGTTTTCAAACTGCATTTTCCCACTACACTTTGTTGCAACTGAAAGATGCCAAAACAGCTGTTTTCTGTTATGTATAGTTATTCATTCCAACACTTTTTTTTATGATGAACACAGAAAAATAATTTTCACAAAGTCCATATACATCAGGAAACACTGTGTTTTTATCTCCAGGTGAAAAAAATTTAATGTTTTCCTTCCACATTTTCAGATAATTCAGCCCAGCTACCGTCCCTGCGTAGCTGATCTGTCACTGGTTCTTTTTATTTCTACTCAACAGCCCCCACAAATTAATCAGGAAGGTTGCATCTTTCCAACCTTTTCATGAAGAGAGTGTTTGCAATGGGAAACCCAAAGCACCCATCTCCTCAGTGAAGGTGGTGTCAGCTCACTCCAGACCATCTCAGACATCAGGCACTTCCCTCCTTTGGCTCTTCAAGAGGCTGAGTCCAGTCCCACCGTTCTCCAACAGCCTCCCAATTCTCTCTTGGCTCAGTCCTTAACTGAAAAGCATGGCCCCAGAAACCAGAGCAGATCCAGTAGGATAAAAAGGTCAGAAGCAAGTATAACTCCACTAAATCAGAGGTTAAGATGGTGATAGAAGTCTTTTTATTTTCTTTTAAAGCTTTAATCTGAAAGAAAACTGTATAATGACATCTTGTGTGACTGGCTAACACTGCGTACAGCCTGGTTTATGTTACTACTCAAAGCATGAATCATATAAGTGACAACCTTACACTGAAGTGTTTACCTCATCACACATTAGTTTACTTTTACAGGGCTGGAAATTAATTTTGGCACCGATGTTGCTATACTTTGCAAGAGTATAGCTTGAAAATGTACATATTAATTGCAAGAAGATTTAGCAGACAAAAAAGCCTGAAAACCAGTCCCCCAAAACAGAAAAGCAAATACTGAGCCTGATAGCTCAGATAACCTCTCTTAATACAACGGCAAGATGTTTTGTGTTTGCATTTCAGATATCCAGATACATGACCCTCAATGGAGATCCCATATCTTCTTTACTCTTGCTATAGGCGATCTCATCCAAAGTCCAGAACAGTCAGTGTAAAACCTTTCACCACCTTTGCAAACACCTTAGCTAAGCATCTAGATGGAGTGAGGGACTGCTATATTTATTTCAGCTGTAGCCTCCTTGGTGGAACACTGAGAGCTACAACAATGAGGCTCACAGGGGCTGTTCTGAGTCCTGTCCTTTGGCATGGCTTCCTTCACCATCACACCAGTGTGTGAGGAGGCCCAGCCTTGCACAGCCTTCGCACACCAAGAGGGGAGGCTCTCCCACAAAGTAGTGACCTTTCACAGCCTGGCTGAAAGAAACGGGTCAACACAGAAGGACACAGCCCAGAGATTCAAGTTTGGGAGAAGGAGGCAGCACTACGATGGGACAGGGAAGTGGCACTGCAAAGATTTTTGTTAAACCCTACTCCTCAGGAGCAGGAGTCTGAAATAGCAGTAAAGTTTACAGTGTGATGGAGGAGAGTGGGAAAGTGATCTGCGAAAGGTTTTGGGACATGTGAACGCAGAGGGCTGTTACAGCTAGGAAGGTAACTGGAAATCGGGACAAGATGCAACAGGAGCGTGCTTGAATAACATGATATCATTTTTTGATAAGATGGACAGAGGAATATGAGTGAGCCAAATCTCTCTGGACATCTGTATGGTATCACATGGGAATTATTAACTAAAACTGCGAAAATAGGAATCAGCACAGAAATGGTTAGCAGATGAGGACGTTCCTGGGGAGATGACAAAGGATTATCTTGCAAAGTTGGATATGAGGCAGCTAATGAACTGAGGCAGCTTTCTCAGGAATAAGGCTAAGCATCAATTGAATGTGATCACTAAGAGAGAAAATGGGAGCGTCTGCTAGTATTTATTGATGTAAAAAAGCTGGGGCCATTATCAGCATAGAGAAGACTTGTGATGCCATATGGGTGAAACATAATGACCTAGAGGGCCAGACTAATGAAACAGAAAAAAGTTTAATAATTTACAAAATCCAAGATCATGCACATGGGGACAAGTTAACCAGCCTTTTGCAATCATCAGGAGTCCCGCCAGCTGAAAACAAGTGTGGAAGAAGACCTGCGTATACATATTGCGTGGTGACCCAGAGCTCTGAACTGTCTCTTGCCACTCAGCTTCCAGAGCCAAACTGGCCACGAGAGGGCAAAAGGTAGGCACAGGATGGTGCAGGAGAGGGATTTCCAAAAAAGACAGATGAAGAGTAGCGCCCACTGGACATGGGAGAGCCCTGGGGAGACCTCACAGGGTTGCTGCATACAGCTTTCCTCACCCACATTCATGTTGAAGAAATAGATTAAGTGAACGCGAAGCAGGTGCTGACCATGGGATTACTGGGGAGACCATTTTAAGACACCAGGCTAGATAAGTCTGGCTTTTCAACGAAAGGAACGCCAAAGCTGAGAACAGACATGGCTGTCCTTTGTAAATGCAGTAGTAGAGTAAAAAGCAGAGAGGGAAAACAGCAGCTCGAGACAAACAGAAAGCTCAAATGAGTATAAACAAGCCATAACTACCCTTACTCTGGAAATTGTGAGCCTGTTTCCCACTGCTAGGGGAGCTCTGTGCTGAAGCAGTCTCCAAATAGCTGCAATGAAGACAAGGAGTCTCTCTGCTTCGTGAACAGACCTGGGTAAGGGCTTGGACACAGTTATACGATGGTTGTAGATGAAAGAATGGACTTTCAGGACCCAGGAAGTTTTTTCCAGGTCCACTTGAGCTGGGGAGGAAATGCCAAGAAGTCAGCAGAAGTCAGAAAGATATGGAGGGCACGTGCTTACAGAAGGGAAAATGGAAGAAGGAAAGACCAGTAAAATACAGGGAAGGAAGCCCTGGGGGAGTGCAGTTGTCTATAAGCAGTATTATTCGCTTGTGAGAGTCTATGAACATACAGCTACAGCCATAATTAAACCCCACACTCTTTATCGCTCAATTTTAAAATCCCTATTAAGTCTAAATATCTAACAAGACAATTAAAAAATAGTCTTCCTTTGTTAATGATATGGGAAGAGAAGTGACCCTACCTGTACCAGTGTGCATCATGGCAAGTGTGCATCCTCGCTGTGCAGTGCAGAGCCTGCGTGGCGGTGCCAACTCCCAGCATCACTTCCCTCCTGTAGGTAGCAGGCATCCCTCAGCACAGTCATCTGCAGTTTATTAACTCTGCGAAAAGGAAACAGAGCATTATGCTATGTTGAATTACAAAATGTCCCTAAGCGTCTTGTGTAAAGGAGCAGAGAGTGAATACAAATTGACTGCAAAGGAAATAAATCCCAGAGAAAGTGCAAAAGCAACAATGCTGAATTTATTAAACTTGACCCCCCTTTTCTTTTTTTCAGTTTACAAAAATTTCAAAAATCTCCAGGAAAATGTAATGGGCCAGACTGCATTTGTTCCACTTGGATAAGGAGCTTCCTGAAAACCCCACAAAATAGCACGGAATGCAGCTCTGGCTTTGCAGGAAAAAGTCATCACTGGTTGATAAAGAAATCACTAAACTATCTGTGCCCAGTGCTTCAGTGTTTTGCCTAAAGTCTGCGTTGTCGAGGAAGAAGGGTAGGAGCAGAGCTGCCTGCCAGATTACTCATTGCTGGCCAGAGGATGGAAATCAATGTTTGCAAATCTACAGTGTGCTGAAAGGAGGTATTTTTTGAACTGAAATAAAAGGTTAACTGCCAAGGACAATGTTTTTTTTTTTTCAGGATATTTGTACGAAGTAGATCATAGTCTAGGTCTGAATCTGAAAATAGTCATACATGCGGTGAGTTTAGTAGGTTTAGCAGCAGCTGATCAGTTTGTGGGCCTGGGCTGATTATGCACAAGTTTTAAACTCAAACTCAGTGTAATTGCCTAATTTTCTTGGTCAGACCTAACTGCAAGATGAGAACTGGCTACGGTGGCAAACCTGCACAGAGAAATGCATATTGAAGTGGAATCCAAACTGCACATGGCTCTTCCATGTTACCAAGCCTTATTTTGGCAGCATTTTCCTCTGGGTAAAAGCTCAGGTTCCTGTATGTCACCTCTGCCTCGCCAGCTTCTGCAGTGCCATGGACACGGTGCTTGCAGGGGCTGGAAGGACAGGCAGGGACCTGCAGAGATGTGATGGGAGCATCGCTGTTTGACATAACGAAACAGCTTAAACGGAGAGAGGGCTATAGTGAGGGATGAGGGAAGAATGCACTTGTTGCAAGCCCGTCTTACAAGGAGACACACAATCTTTCCTATAGTATGGGATTACGGTGAGTAGGGAATAGCTGCCCATGGTATGTGGTGTGCAGGCACCAGCGATGGGGTGGCAGCCATGTGGCACCGGGCTCCAGGCGGCCACCTCGCACAGCAGCTGGAGACGGCCCTCGTCACTGACGCCTCTGTGCTGAGAGGGGAGCAGGTTTTCATCTAGATCTGGTGAGAAGGTGCCATGTCATGACAGACTGTATAATGAACCATAATTATGTGCCTGTGATTCATCACACGACGTACTGCCTGTGCCAAACACCTTGGCAGCAGTGCCAGCTACCAAGGAATGAAGATTTGGCGGCTATGAGATCAAACAAAAAAATGAGTGCAATGTATCATCTGAAATCATGAAGTTTTAAATTTCTTTTCTTTGTGTGGTCTCAGAAAAGAATAGGACTGGCTGGCTGTCCACGGAGGACAGTTGTTATTGTTTGTTTATTGAAATCCTATGGATCAGTATTTAACATGAAGTCTGGCATAACAAACAAACAAACAAACATACATACAAAAGATTCTGTATTTGTAAGTTTTTGTTTCCAGAATGGTTTACATTTTGCTGGTTTTTCCACCTTTTCTTTCTGTCTTTGGCAAGGGAAAACAAAGTTTGGGAGGAGGATGGAGAGAGAAGGCAAAAATAGAAAAAATCCTTGTCTGCTGAAATTCAAAAGACAAACCAAGGTTGCATTTTTCATATGGCTGTTTCTTTGGAAGAAGTGAACACTGAGATTTCAAGAAAACGACTGATTTCCACTGAGAAAAAGAAACTAGGTTTTTTTCCCTTTGAAAAATTTTAATTAGCTTCATCAAGTACTTCTTGAAGAGGTAACCAGAGAAACATAAAACTACATGCTTTCCAGTTCATATTTACAATGACTTCTCTCTAAAACTCATGCCCCACTGTAAGACTGTCTAATGCAGCAGTGCCTGGGGACAGGATGGAAGTGAGTGCTGGTGTGTACTTTAATCCCAGGAGGAAAATATCCCCTTCAATATTTTTCGCATTTACTCAAAAATACCTAAACCCGCCTTGATTCTTTGCACTCCATGAACGCCAAGAAGGGAGCCAAGAACTCAAGGATATTCTTTTCGTCTCTCCAAACAGCATATTTCCCCACTCAAAAGGAAAAAAAAAAAATCCCATCAGTTTGACAGACTTCCAGGAACCATTGGGATTAATTTATTTATTGCCAGGGTCCAAGCTCTGTTTCTTTAGGCACTGGCAAGAAAGGGGCTATTTTACATCCCTATTTACATAACTAATGAATATAGGAGACTGCTTAGCAACCTCTCATCAAGCAACATGAGACTCACCTTCCTAAAAACAGACTCACCAAGATGTAGTGCAATCATTTAGCTCTGGTTTAGTATGTTTTAATAGGAGAAATTATGACTTTACTTCACGTTACACAGATATATTTTTTTCCATGTTTTATAAAGGTTTCAGGTTTTTTAAAGGTACATTTCTATTTGATGTTAATGATCTGTTTTGCCCCTTTCTACTCAAGAAGGCTTTTATCCGTTATTTCCTCATAAAAAGCTTATTATGCTAAGAGTATACTAAAAGATGTTTAGTTTTCCCCATTCTGTTTCATCAACAAGGAGCTCTTAGATAATGGCAAAAGTGGTTTGGCTTGGGGGAAAGGAGGCAGAGATCAAATGCAAGAAAGAAATTATACAGACAGGCTCTAAGACGTTGCATTAAAGTGAGCTCAGATGTCACAACCGCCATCTCAAAGTCTACCCCCTTGAAGGCATGAACCAGCAGCCACCTCTTTCTCTAGAGGGCTTAATCCAGAGGTGGGTCATATGCAGAGGAGAATGTCCTGTCACCCCAAGCACGATAACCAGTTTGCACAGTATTACACCTGCTCAGTATGAAACCGGGCCCACCTAAGGATGAGGCAAAAGCAGGGACAGAAAGAGGAGAGCTTGGTGGCCTCCCATAACCTGACTGCAGCCACAGACAGGGAGGGCAGGGCTGGGCTCAGGGCGGCGCTCCCTGACACAGGGAGTTTGGTCTTGTAGGGAGCTGGTGGGCAGAGAGGGGAGCAACTGGTTTGGGCTTCTGCCCGAGGGCAAACCAGTCCCTCCCAAGACACCTTAGTAGCTGCTTGCTGTTTTACAGCTGCCCATGGTGAAACCCCAGCTCTCTTTCTACTGAAGTTCTAATTCAAAAGTGGTTCAAGCTGCTGGAGAGGCACCTGGCTTTCTAGGCAAATTACTAAAATATTCTCTTCACGTTAATTTTTCCCTTCCCCCTGAAGCCAGCAGGTGACATCTGGAAAACATAAGAAACAAAGAGCAAATTGTCGTTTCAAAGGGATGAGTAACTCCACCCTGTCCGTGTGGGTGCCGCAGCCCCTCTGTCAGGCTGCCTGTGCTCCCCTGCCCCAGAGCCGGGAAGCTCTGCAGGAGCGGGGCCAGCATCCCGGCGGTGCACCACTTCCCACCACAGATATCTCAGTACGCCTTCTATCAAAGGGAATGGGAACGTCTTGACCCCTCAGAGAAAAAGCATCCTGTGGGATTTTGCTAAAACAAGTACAATTCAAGGCGCTGGGTGTCGTGACTCAATTCTAGGAGAGGAGGTTTGTGGTATGAGAGAGAAGTCAGCGCACCGCTGCAGGATGCTGCTCTCAATATGTGGGCGTTCTGCTGAGAGCTGAAGGTAGTCCTGCCAACACCTTATAGCTACAAAAGATCCTTCTCCACCTCGTGGGGAACATGGACATCAGTGGCAGGAGGAGCACGCAGCGTGGTCTTTGCTGTCGACCCCATCCCTCTGCATCCAGCCCTGCTGCTGGCTTGGGGCTCCGCAGCGGTCCCTGCCTCCAGTATTACAGCTCTGTGCTGCCTGCTTCACTGCAGGGGACTGAAATGCAGATCTGCATGCTCAAATGCGCAGGGGTGAAAGGAAAGGGATTTAAAAACAAGGAAGTGTGAGACACGTGAGTAGGCAGGAGATTCACAAGCCCTTCCTCCCGGGTCTCTGTGTCACACATCCACACAAGCTGTGCTGCCTGCCTGCATTTCATCAGGCATACCTGCTGTCTCACCAGTACAGTGTTTTCTTTCTCTCTGCCAACTCTTTGCACACTGTTAAATCAGCTTTTCTCTTTGCTCATCTTTTCTCTCCCCATGTCCACCAGCCTGGGACTGCCAGGAAGAGGATTCCTCGCTGCTCCATCCTCACTGCTCTCCATGGCCTCAGGCGGATCACTGCCTTCTTGTGACCCGGTGAAATGGGGGAAGGAATGTCCTTTTGCTCCACAGACATAGTAGCAGGGTAAAAAAAAACAAAAAAACAAAAACACAACAAAAAAATTACTGCAGATGCTTAGAGTCTGCAGCAATAAGTGCCATATATAACACTGGAGATATTTTGGGCCACAAGAGGTGCTGCAGAGGTGTAGGATTGTTTTATTACCTGAAGAAAATTCAGTGTATGTGACATGGAGGCATGTAGCTTTCCCTCTCCAGTGGCACTTGTGTGTAGCCCGGCAGGCTTAGCCTGACTGTGCGGGCAGCACCCAACAGATGTGATGCCAGCCACCCCAAGAAGGCAGTCCCCCTCTTCACAGTCAGCTGCTGCTCTTCCAGGGCTCAAAGCTAAGGAGATGCATGGCATAAACAACATCATCTGGTCCCTACATTCCCCATAGCTCACCGTGAAGGTGAAACTAAGCTTTAGGTGTAAAACTGGGGCAGGCACAAGTACTGTGTGACCCTGCGTGTGTTTGCACATTGGGGAAGAGGCAGGTGGGGAACGCACTTCTCTCATGTTTCAGTCTGCCAGTCTAAGCAATTTGCTTCCAGGGGAATGGCCGCATGGCCAGGAGCAGACCAGGGTCCCAGATTTTGCTGTATTTTGGCCCCTCTGGGAGCGGGATATGACCTTGGGCACAGTGCTTGGGCTCGTGTGTCCGGACAGCTTCCAGACCAGAGCTGGGACTCATCCTCCTGGCTGGGACCAGGAGCCGACGAGCGTGCGTTTGGCTGCCATCCCTGTGGGAACACATCCCCTGCCTGCTGGATTTTAGAAACGTGTTTGATAAAAAGTCCCAGACTCCAAGACTGGAGCAAGAGCAGGGATGAGACAGGACCTGCCCGAGCCACGTGACCCTCATCATTTTTGGCACATACTGAAGTACAAAAAACCCCATGCTATGCCTAGGAACTCTGAAAAAATAAATCAACTTAGTCTTACTGTAAATGTGTTATAAACTTTACACAAAAGGTTAACAGGAAAGTTATTTAAACTTTGCAGAGGCGTGTTGGCTTTGACTTGTGACAATGGAAAGGGAGGATGAGGAACATCTAACACTATTCTACTACAGACTTAAAAAACCATTAAAGTAACATCCACAGCCAGGAATTTCAAAACAATGGATAATATTCTGTGGTAAAAACTTACAGTAATAATTAAATCACATTTTCTTTCAACACAGCTGGTATTGAGCTCAAAGTCAAATTCATGTCAGCAAATGGTCTAATGAGTGACATTACACTGGTTGTGTAATGACACATAGGAGGGCTGCTACTGGTAATCCAACAGATCCTGAGCCATTCCAGCGTACGGAAGGATTAGATGATGCCGGAGCGTCCCACTCAGTCCTTCATCCCCAGACAGGAACCTCGCTTTTGGCCAGAGCTGTGGGAGGGAGAGTCAGTGTGATGAGCAGGAGGCAGAAGGAGGCACAGGTGGATCTGTGATGCTCAGAGGAGATAAGAAATAGCTGTCATGTGGGAGAAAAAACATATCTTTGCCATGTATATGGAGGTTTTTCTCCCAAAGGACATGGCATAATCAGAAATAAGGAAAGCAGACTCAAAAAAACCACAGCAATTTTGAGGGAACCCTCAGTCTCTTCAGCAGGCAATGGTAAACTGGTGAAGGAGAAATGGGCGAGAGGTCTGACTGGTGGGAAGGAGAAGAGTGGCTGGGAGGTGTGGGGGGCCAGAGGCAGAGACGGTGCGCAAGGCAGGAGGTACGGGCAGGTACATCAGAGACTCAAGAAGCAGGAGGTAAACAGACAGAGACTATTTTTCTTTGAACCATCATGTCCCAAGGGTTTTCTCTCGCTTGTTTCCTCCTCTGAGCTCCCGATGAGAACGCTTTAAGTAGCTGAGAATAGAGACAGAAAATCCAGAGGACCCATGTGAGAGACCTCCGAGGTAGACCAAAGACATATATGCCTGGAAAGCGATCTCCTGAGGCTGTTGCCAAACAATACTGTGTATACAGTATGAAACACTCTTACCTGCCTTCTGGGAAACTTTCAGAAGACAAGTACATGAAACATGATCAGTGTTTTCCTCTGTTGATAAATCAACAACAACAAAAAATGTCATGATGATTAATTTGACTAGCTTGGTTTGCTTCATATGTGGTCTTCCAGAATGCCAGCTGCACAGATGCTGAGGCAAAATCCAACTAAAAATTTTTTTCTCCTTGGAATGCAAGGGAGACCACAGACTCAGATTCAAACCCCAGGATTCCCTTCAGGCCTTGGTTCTGAACTGGATCCCCAAAACTCTGGGGGAGCATCTAACCTGCAGTCGCATCCATTGTGGTAAGGTTTGGCTCAGGGAGTAAGAAACATGGAAGATCTCAACAAGGTTTTGTAAATTCTTATCCCTTTCTAGACCCTGGTTTTGTTCAGGCTTACCCTAGGCCAGACTCAATTCTGAAGACTGGCATCACAGTGCAGAATACACCAGGGAGACACAGCATCTACTTTCCCTGAACATCTCCTTAGGAAAAGATAAGTATTGCTAGAAGCCAAAACCTGTCCATTTTTATACAGCTGCTCATCTGAGTACATTGCATCCCGTCCCCTGTCACCAAGCTGATAGCCAGGTATGAAGAATGTTATCTCACGTTAGCTCTGATGCACCTCTATAACAATTCTGAAAACTGGAGGTCGTCATTCTGCTGGGCAGAGGAAAACCATCCCTACTAATAGTGAAGCTGTCCAAACAAAAATTAATTTCCTGAGCTGGCATGTCTCGCCCAATTAATCTTGTGGCAGTCTGGCCAAAGTCAGACTGCATTTGCTCTTTGTTTATTTTCATCCAGAACTACACGCGTTGGAGCAAACTTGCTTACTTGGCCATCATAACAACTTCTAAGGAAATGGGATTGTAGGAACTTCAGAAAACTGAGTTGAAACTATATCTCTGAGCTGTCCCATAGCCTGTTTCTTCCTTCTGTAGCATAAAGTGATGGCACACAATCATGTGAAGAAGTAGTTTTACTTACTTGGGCAGGGTAAGATTATAACCATGGTTTCTAAATGGTGTTTAAATAGAAAACCTGTCCAATGCTCTTTTTACATCTTCTTGGCTGACATATGAAGCTTGGAGCCAGGATTTCCAGTTAGCCAGAAGGCCAGAAATGGTGCTCAGAGTTGTTCCAAATGAAACTCCTACTGCAATATTTTAAAGCCATCTGTGCAGCTTCTGACCAACCAAACTCCCTGGAGGGCAGGCTATGGGCATGGTATGATGATAACCCAATGCTTTCTATTCGCTGTCTGTGACTTCAGCTAAAAACACTGCAGCATTACACATCCTATGGCATGTCCACAGAAACTTGCTGTGCCAGCAAGAGGTAACAGCCTGGAAAGCAGCTCTACCTCATGAAAATCACAGACTTGTTGCTGTGACATCCTATGAGTTCATATCCCCAGAAGGGAATAAATGAAACCATCAAATTAAATGGGGAATGCCTTCACTTTTCCAAGAGTCTCATCCATACCTGTAAAGTCTTTACACTGAGTAATTGCAAGCTAAGCCAGTAGCTGTGTTGTACACATGCCATATTTCCTCAACCGTCTTCATTATAAGACCCTCTTGCAGCTTAATCAGAAGTTTACCTGTATTTAAATCCTTTGGCCAAGGTTTGCATTCTGTGAAGATGGTTGATCTCATTTGGACTTTAGGTAACTAACTAGGTTAAGCCTCGTGTAATGGAGGGAAGCAGGGATGTCTGAGAGGCTGAGAAGCTCCACTCAGACACAGCTGCCTATGGTCCTTGGGACCTGTCCTCCCTTGGTGTCCCTGTTTCAGGGCTGAGGAGGAGGTGCAGGTCCTGCAGCTGCTGTTCCCGAGTATTAATGGTTGCAGGGAGGCTCCAGACCACAGCAGCAGGATGTAGCTTTAGGGGTCCCCCAGGATGGGGAGGGATTGGCAGACAAAGAGTAGGAACAAACTCCATGGTTTGAATGCAAAAGCCAGAAACAGTGAAAGGAACAGACTGTGAAGAAAAGCTGAGGAGTAACTGGAAATATGTGACTGACTACCTGAATCAGGAGATAGATTTGGGAGAGAGAGGGAAGAAAGCGGGAGAGGTGTATACTGTAAGTCAGTGCAGCTGTGGGGCAAACTGGGGGGTCAGGTGAGAGCAGATAACCTGATAAGTAGAAAAAGAAACTTAAATTGGGAGTTGAGATGAGGGGAAGACTGAGATGTGGAAGAGAGAAAAGGTCTGGTGCAAACACAGGGGAGAGGTAGAGGTTTAGACTAAGAGAAATGGGAGTCTGGAGTCAGTGAAGAGATCCCAAGAGACAGCTAACCTTATCAAAGGCTCAAGGCTGGTTGATGTGGCACAGGAAACCTTAAACATAGCTTTTCTTAACTTTTGAATGCTTGGCTTACCATCTACGCTGTTGTTTCAGAGGAGAGTTCACATGTAGCCTGTGCAACCTGCTCTAAGGTGGCCCTGCTCTGGCAGGGGGGTTGGACTAGATGATCTCCAGAGGTCCCTTCCAACCCTATGATTCTGTAATGATTGCACATGTGTCTTCAAGCACACCCAGCCCAGAAGATTTGATGGAGGGCTGACATTCATGTCTGGCTGGTGTGACTTTTGAGGTGGACAAACCACCAGGAAAGCAGGCCATCTCAGGTAAGTATCTTTGGCAAGTCTGTGACAGTCAGGAATGGAGCCCTGAGGACGGGAGTGAAGCCTTCCTCAAGCCACCCAGACACCTATCAGTGCCTGCTTGTCACAATGCTGAAGAGCTGCTTCCCAGCTGGGGCACCCTACACAGTGACCACCCTCTCCATGAGCACAGCAAGGGGACGACTGTCATGGACTGCCTTTCCCTTTGCACCTGCAAAGAAAGAGATGGCCCAGGGGCTGTAGTGCAACATCAGAGGTAGGTCTCCAGAGCCTGGCAGAGAGGATGAGATGAGGAACATGCATGCAGCGAGGCTAAGCTGGCAGATAGACCCTTTCTTGTTTCAGAAGCCTCATGGTAGATCTACAAGCTCAGAATAGCCTTTCCCCACCACTGGGCCATTCCTCCAGAAGGTGTTGCTGCTCTTTCTGGTAACAAAACACAAGCTGCCTGCCTGGTGCCTGTCTGGCTGCTCTGCTGGTGCCTGGCCAGAAGTGCACCCTGACTGCCTGTGGCTCTGCACCGCAGCACAGGCACTGCCTGCAGCCTGCTTTCTGCTGGCAAAGCCACCAACCCCATCACCGTAAGCCACCTTCCCCCAGCCTGGTGCAGGCTGGGGATGGGATATCTTGTATCTCCATGTTTTTTTTCCCAGGCTAAAGGAGCCACTGGCTAAAGCAGCCTTATGGCCCTCCCAAGCCACTGGTAGGACTGCAGCCAGCCCCATACCATCCTCCACGCAGGTCTCACACATCTCACAGCGGCACATGAGGGCCCCCGTGGGGCAAGGAATGTACACAAATAAGCCAAAATGGATGTTTGAGAGACCCATGAGACCTGGGTGCAGACGAGCAACCCAGGTGAGCTGGCACTGTCTCCAAGATGATCATTCTCAATCCATGTGGCCACAGCTTCCCAGGGACTAGAACCTGACTCTTTCCTCCTGCTAATGGCTGGGTTCAGGTCAGGCACGTGCCTGGGACCAGCTTCCTCCACCAAGGTGGAAGAAGGGATGGACATCTCTGCAGCTTGCTGCTGCTCATAGCTGCGCAGGCAGCTCTGCGAGGTGCCTCCTCATTCGTGCCCCAGGTGATGCTTGTGAGGGTCAGTGTTTCAGGGCATCCTTCTTGGAAACCTGAAGGTAGCCCCAGCTAGAAAGGCCAAGTATCTAACTTTTCCCATTGCTTGTTCAAACCCAGTTTGGCAGCACGTGATGTGGGTTTATCCCCCTTTTAACCAGCCAGAGAGAGACATGCTACCAGAAAGCCAGCATAAAGTAGACCCTCAGGCACACCTACCCCCCAGCCCCACATGCTGCTGCTGTTTTAGCAGTCTCTAAAAGCTCTTTCCAGGAGAGCGATGACTTCGCAGCAGCCAGATATGTCTCCCTGCCCGCGGCGTGCCGGGCCAGCTGCTCTCCCGGCAGCATGTCCCACGGGGCAGAGTCAATGCAGCCATCTGACTCACGCATGAGTCGCCTGTCAAGAAACAGCTGGAGGCACTCAGTGGTGCTGGACACAGATCCTCCTTGAGACTGTGAAAGGCATACTCTGGGGTTTCGTGGTGGGCCGTGTCCTTCGGAGCCAAAAGTCACGGGGTTCGTGGCCAAACAGATGGACTTCACTGGGAGGAGGCGGAGGCCACCTGAGGAAGGGTAACAGGACACAACACCAAACATGTGTAGGGCTCCTTAGCAACGTGAGATTAGCCTAAACATGCCATTACATTGCAGATCTCTGGATATCCACACACTCTCCCTTACACACACTAAGCTCTCCCTGGATTCCAGCATCTCCAGTGGCCTCCCTCCAGCAGCTTCCCTGCGTTGTTCCATCCTGCTCAACGGAGGCCACAAGCTAAGTCCCGGCATCCCTTGTCACCTTCCCACACCAACTAACATAATATCAAACGCCAAATACACCTCAGCCTGCCCCTCTCTTTCACCCTGGGGTATTACAGGCTCTTCCACATCATTGATTTATGAGAGAAGAAGAAAGTCAGAGAAGGGGTTTCTACAAGTAGCACCAGCAACGCACAAACCACGTCACAGTGCTGATGGCTTGTGGACACCCAGAAACAGCCACAGTCAGCAGCAGTGCCTGCCACAACTGCTCTTGACGCTGACGCTAATTCAGAAAAGCCTTATACTGGCAAATGACTCCGTTAACATTGTCCTTCAACTGAGCCCCCAGAACCCACTCTGTGGGTTTTCCTTCAGCTGCAGTCCTTTGCCAAAGCTCACCCATGCTGCCCAGCATTCCTGCACGTGTCTGGCGGGTGCCCGCTGCCCATCCCGCCTGAGAAGCCCATGGCAGAAACGTGGTGGGGACCAAGCCAGGGAGCCGTCTCCTGGAAAACACAACCAGGAGTAGGGCCGTGCGCAGCATTTGTGTCCTTCCCGTATATAAAATCCTCATCACACTGGGCCTGCCATGCGCAGCAGAGAGCTCTGTCTTCCTCTCGGAGATTTCTTCTTGGCTTGTTGCCTTTCATTGCAAAGCCATACCTCCTCTCTGGATTTCCTTTCACCGTGCTTGCAAAGCTTGTCCTCTTGCTGTTACCTTCCCCAGCTGTGCCAATGCCCATGGCAGTCCAACACTGTCCCGTGTGCGCAGGGGTATGTAAAACTGACCAGGGATAGTGAAAACCCCCCCTCTCCCTCCCTATCTGTATCATGTGTTCAAAAACAAAACAGTCTCAAGGCACTTCTTCTGGGTCCTGTCATCAGCAGCATCTGCGCTTATGAGGACGTAACCCAGCTGGTCTTGTTTCTGCTAGCTGCTCCCCGCTGTCGTAATGTGATTGATGAGCAGAAAGAGCTAGACAGAAGAAAGAGAATAAAGAGCAAAGAAAGAAATGGGAGAGAAGGCAGGAGGAGAAAGGTGGAGAAAAAAACCCCACCCTTATAATAGTGGAAAACAGGCAAAAAAGAAAAAAGAAGAAAGAAAAGGCAGACGGTGATGAGCAAATAGAGAGAAGGAGGAAATAAAAATTAAAGAGGATAGAAAGTGTAAAGCAACAGAAAACTGAGGAAGTAAAAAATGGAGTGAATGAGGAAATAACAGCAGAGACAGTCCCCACCTTGAAGATATACATTACTATAGACACCCTTTTGACCAGCACACAGTAAATAGCTCTGTCATGAGGTAGTAGATGCTGCCCTTTCTGTGGGACTGGGGCAGCCATTTGTCACAGGCAGGATCAAAGGCACCCAAAGAGCCTTTTGAGGCAGCTATCCCAACAGGGTCAGAGGGGAAATCTCTTCTACAAGCTGGAAAGGGTCATTAAATCAGTTATCAGAAAAGTGATCTGTTGCAAGTTCATGCTCAGTTCATTTGGCAGGAGCGCATTTGTGTGCCCACGTCCTCCCTTGCCGCCCTCGCCTGGGGAGCACAGATGGGCAGACAAGGGACTTCACAGCGTGCCAGCAATAAAGCTTTCTGCCTCTGTCCTCCCTGTGAAAGTGGAGACAAATCATGGCTACATGCAGAAATGTGTGCTCTCTTCCAATGTAGTTGGTCTCTTGCAAAATAAAAGGCTATTTGAACTCTGCTTTATATCATTTTTTATATTGGTAAGGTGTAAATCTTACAATGAAAGCCCACATTTAAGGAATACTAAATGAAAGCAATGCTCATACATTAAATATTAAATCAGAGGAAATGAGTAAAGCCCACTTTATCCTTCTTATAATCTTCTGAGCACACATACTACCAACCACATTCTGACTGAGTTATCTCCATGCAATACCACACGAGGAAGGACATTGCGGTCATGAATATGAGGGCAGAAGTTGTGCAAGGAAGTTTTTTGAGGGAGTTCACAGCAGTGGTGCTTTTGTCCCTGTGAGGACAATTACTCTGCTGAAGCACATGATTGCTGGCACATACTAGGTTTGCTAGATCAGAAAATGCTGGAGCCCTTCCATGGGCTCTTTGCTTTTGAGGCTTCAGCTCTCTGTGTTCAGAGTAACTAAATACATTGGGTTTTGGAAGGAGATTTTACTAATCTGCAAGACCTAGGGTAAGATTTTCCAAAAATTCCCAAGTGATTTAGAAACATTTCTATCTTTCTAGCAGAGCGTGGGTTCCTGCACTGCCTGGACATGTTCTAAAGCACCACCACAAATGAGAAAATGCTCACCAAATTGCGCTCATCTGTACTTGGCAAACAGCCAGCAAAGACCCAAGGGAGGAGACACCAGGTGGGACCCTGGCCTCAGCATCACTGGTCACAGCACCACAGGACCGTAACTGGGGGGCAGAACGCCAGCTCCTCACTGCCTCCAGCTAATGCCAAGAAGTCAGTTCCTGCACTCAGCAAAAATACACTCAAATTCATAAAACGTGATTTATGTTTGGGCCTGACATGAACATTGAAAACACTCTTGCGGCAGATTCTGTAGCCATGATATTAAGCAATAGTTTTCAGCCTCGAGTTACAGTATGTAGTATATATGCAGTATATAGGATATATGGATATCCCTATGCAGGTATCCGAATTGATTTCCTCAGAACTGGCTTTCAGAGAGCAATGGGAATTTGCACCACACAAATCTCTGCCCCTGGGTGCCCACTCTTTACATCCCAAACCAGCCAAAACGTCCTTAGCATGACTATGCTGGAACAACAAAGTCAGACTCTTTATGCCATTAATGAAAAGATGCATAATCAAGCAATTAAGACATTTACAATACAAAGACTACTTCTGATCCATTAAGGCATTTTGGAGGTCTTGGTTTGAAGCGCTACTTGAATCTCTCCCAAAACCAAAAAAAACCCCAGGAAAGTGGCAATAACATGCAAATTAGACGTGACTAAATAAAGGCATTTGGTAAGCGGAATAACTAGTTAATTAAATCTTTTTAAACAGTTAGCAAGGAATAGGATTCATTTTGCTTTAGAGCAGCGAAGGCATAAAAGCATTTGAAAGCATAAAATGGAGAAGGGAAAATCTTTTAATTGCATCGGATGCAAAAACATCCTTCTAGCCCCACACATATACATCTAAAAAAGTATGTCAATGTAAAAATGTTGTGTTGAGAAAAAAACAATGCAAACAGCTATCTTGCTGTTTTCTTGTGTGTATTTCTTAGACTAGCAAGTCTTTAATCCTGTATATCACAGTCTTTTAATCACCTTGCACTCAGGGATGTTACTTCCATTGTATAAAAGTGTAGTTTGTCGCATTGTGGTTGATGGATGCAGTTGTGGAGGGGTGATGCTGTTAGGTGGTACTTCTCAAGGGTTCCTCAGTCAAGGTTATAAAGAGCTCCCAGTATTTCCTCATTTGCACTGGGGAAAGGAGTGTCAGGACCCTCCTGACCCCAGAAGCAGAGTATTTCTCATTTCTGATGTTTTTCATGTTGGTACCCTGTCAGTGTAGGCTACACCAGGCTACAAGAGGGTATCAGCAATTCGGAAGTGTTTTTTCAACACGACAATTCAGCCTGCCGCTTCTTGTTCAAATCCGTCATGTGTATGATGTTGTCTTGAAGTTGGACTGTGGAGCTGCTGCACTTTAACATCTCTGCTCTTCCTTAGCACAAAGCCCTTCCCCTTACCCACCCCACATATCATCCTAGAAACTCATAACCCAGCCTCTGAGATGGTGGCCACTGGGATTCATCCTACCATACATGCTCTCAGTCACAAGTAAGGGGACTGACTCTGCAACCACAGCAACCCTCTTATCCATGTCATTATCAGTTCCACACTGTGCCTGTGTTAATTAATTGTGGGTGTGCTCTTGGGCTTGTTTGAGGTCCATCTGTTGGAGCAGGACTGCAGCCTCTTGGAGGAGGGAGGCTGGTTCTCTCGTTTCTGGATTTCTTCCTCTGGTTTTATCTTGCAGGTCTCACTCTATATCTGTGAGGCAATTTCATACCTAAAACTGTGACGGTGATCCTTCAGTTCTACATTTCATGGTGGCAGGTTCGTTTTAGACATAGTTGGCCAAAGCTTTAGCAATGTGTTAATAGGAATGTGAAGCTGACATTTTCTAGAAACCAACTCAGTAACCACCTCATCTATTTTGAGTGTCTAAACTAAAAAAGAATGTGACACGTAAACATTTAGTATCAACTGCCATAAGCTATTTCAAAGTGGTTTTTATCTTTGAATTTTAATATTAAAAGCTCTTGGTCATAAAAGCACAAAAAACGTTTATTTTCTTTAAAAGAAAAAGCATTTTTTACATTCTTAGGAGCATATTTGTGAACAGCTGTATTCAAGTCTTGAGATACTAAATACAATATGATCTAAATGCATATTCCTCTAGTTCTAAATAGTGAAGCAAATCAGTATGTTATTCTTTCTCCAAAGGATTAACTTTTTCCTTTGTCACATCTGACTTTTAAAAACATCAGTCTCAGCACTGGTTAGGCTGCCTTAACATAGAAGATGAAATCACTTCATGACAAATGCTCAGTGTACTGCTATATGCTATTATTCCAAATCCTAACAGAAAACTTCAGCCTTTACAAGCAGAACACGGGCCAAACTGCTTAGTTACCAAATGTGTTTGCATTTGTGTTTACAACTGAACACGTCCCTTCTTTTAATTAAAAAAAAAAAATAATAATCCTTGAAGTGTATTAAACTAACCCTGCACTTGCACGCCAAAGATTGGATGGGCGAATGTCCCTTCCAGTCAATCACCAAAATTAGTGTCTGCACTTCTCCCCATAATGCCTTTGCCACACCCTGTGTCAGTGGAGACGCCTCCACCCCACTCAGAAACGATTCATCTTCTCTGGACGAGAACACAATGTATGCTAGGAAAATCAGTTAGTCTTCGGCAACTGCATGTTTGTGGGCACTAGAAAATCTCCCATGTTTCTGGTGTAAGTAGGGGTGGTAATTCTTCCTTATCTGGTAGGGTTACTGTGAAATGTTTGTGAGGAAGACAGATATTCAGCGCAGTCTGCAGGAGAAAAGCCTGTCAATAAACCAGGGATGCAGCTCTTCAGAGGATGCCGAGAACTGCTTGGGAAGTGGGATGAACTGGTCCAGCAGAGAGGAGATACTAATGGGATCCAAAGGTTCGGGAGGAAGTCAACATTTCACAGTCTGATCTCTCTAAGAGCTGATGGAAAACTAGCAAAAAAAACCCCAAACCCCAGTATCATCATGTTACAACAGGAGCAGCCAACCAAGAGCAACAGACTGACTGACTGGCCAATACTGTAACATCATATTTTCCGAGGAGGCTACGTTAGAAAACAAAAGTGCACACTGGGGGCAATCCTCATCAGCTGTGGCTGTCTGTACCGACGCAGAGACTTTGAAGAAAAAACACAAGCACTCATGCAGGGTTGGGACCTTGTTGGCGTATGACAGAGCTCAATAGGCAGAAAACAGGCTCTTTGTGCCCATTCCCCTCACAGAGGTTTTTCCAGGTTCCTATATCCTTGAAAGAGAAATGACCCAATACAGCTTTGGTGGAAAACATGAAAACAGACACTGTATCAAACACTTATTTATCTAAGCACTAAATTCTCCCTATCATATTATCATTTTCCCCAGCACACACTACAATGCCGTTGCAAAATTCCTTACGGGTCTGTAGGGGAGAGTCCTGTATCGCCTGGTCAGTGGCAAAATTCCCATCCACTTCAGCAGGGCTGGAGTTTCAGCCCAGTCTCTCTTTCCTTCTACCACCTTTTTCTGCCTGGAGGGGGAAAGTTTGTGCTCACATTTCATCTCATGGGCTGGTTCCTATATACGCTCAGGTACACCACGCCACGGCTTGGCTGTGTACCATCCTTCAGGTGCACCTCCCCACCTTTATACCCTCCCAAGCCACAGCAGCAGAAGCTGAAGGAGCATCCTGCTGTAAAAACACTTCTGTGGCATCAGATTTTGCAGTTTCATTATTCTGAGTCGGTCACTTTATTTTTGTATTACTCGGCCTGTATTTCAAAGTACATTGTGCCCTGAGTGACCTGAAGTAAATTAAAAGGTACCATATGCTAGAGGATTTAAAAAAGAAAAAGTGCATACATTATCTGAGCAAATATGTTCTTTCCTTGAAGAAATCCCATCCTTGAGGTGTGATACATAACACAGTTGCCTGCCAGACATTTATTCTTCTTCCTCCTCGCCATGCGCAGAATAAATTAGGGACTAAAACACAGTGATGTGAGAAAAAGACAAAAGTGACTGCTCAAGCTGCCGTAGCCCAGGGCTCACAGGAGTCTCCACTATCCACCATATAGGCCAGGCTGGTGGAAACCGTGTGCCCCCAGCTCCCTCCTCTGCTCTTTGGCACAGGGGCCTGAATCGGCAAGAGCAGAGCCCTGCGGGATGTGGGTGCTACAGTGGGGCAGCCCACCGGGATGCTGCACCACATCCCACTGCTAGGGCAGCAGGAAGGAACGCCCCGTCGCTGCAGGGGTACGCTTGGGTACCGCTAAGGTCAGACAACAGGGAAAACCATCAGCAAAGCTGCTGCAGCATCCCAGAGAGGAGGAGGAGGTCCCTCTCCATCCCAAAGTGTCCTGTGTCACAACGAGGCACCTGGCCCCTCCAAAATGCTGTCACCAGCAAAGCCATTTGCTGAGGAAGGTCTGGTTGAGGTGTCCCCACCACTACCAAGGAGCACGTTCCTCATGGAGCCACATGATCCCCCTGCGATGGTGTGAATCATCACCTCGCACCCTTGCTCAGACCTCGCGTGCCTGCCTGGCTCTGGGCAACTCCCCTCGGGATGCCAAGGCTGACAGCTCCGATACCATCTCAGGGACATGCCAAAGAGGGCTCTGCCTCCACTCACACTGGCCACCAAAGGTGGTCACCAGGCCTGGCAAGACTGTGAAGTCCAGAATGACTGTATTTTTAATATGCTTTCCCCAGGAGGAGAAAAATTAGTGCGAAGAAAGAAGCTGTGCAAAAACTGAAGAGACACATGCAATGCTTTGCAAAGAAAGTCTGCCTTTAGGATTAGATCATTTTAATAAGCAACAATAGTAGTGTTTGCCAAAATATGTGCGCTGTTATCTCTCTCTCTAGCAAAGGACTGTGTGCTGAAACCAGCATGCTGTACAGCAACCCTCATTACCTTCTATAAAATCAGATTTATCTTCTTTATTTATAAGTGGTCAGCTGATCAGTTCAATTAAGCCACCCTTAACTGATGTTTATTGCATTTGCATGTCAGTGTTACTCTAAAATATCTGTCAAAATTGGTGTGAACAGGAGTTAAAGCCTCAATCCAAAAAAAGGGTGAAGATTTGATCTTACAAAATGAAGTCCAAAGAAAATTACTCCAGGCATAGGTTTAAAGGCTCTTCTCACAGGTACAAAAACTGTCTGCAGCCTGTATTTCAAATAATTTAAAAATCTTACACAGAGGGACTGCATATCTATCTAACTGAAGAAAATGCTAGAACAAAAAGTAGTATTACCACAAAAAGGAGTATTAGGAGCAAGCACAGAGTCTGTAAGGAATGGTAAAGAACAATTAGTCAATAAAAAAGCCTCTGATTAAGAGTTTAGGAAGCGTAAGTATAGAAATTAAAAAGGCAAGGAGCTGGAAAGAAATGAAGAAATTTTTTCTATCATATATAGAAAGAGTAGATGGACTGAAAAGTGAAGCTGACGGGTGGAATTGAGAAGGTTGAAATGAAGAATAATTTAGACAAGGTCCAAGTTTCTGAGCTTTAAATACTGATCTTGAACATGGGAGCAAGGTTGTGATGGCTAAACCCAGTAGCTTGAAATAATAGTTGCCCAAAACAAGGGTGTAAGTAAATTTGAAAGAAGGTAATACATGAAATGTAGATGGAACATAAGTTCCTTCTGCAGGAATTGTGGAGAAACTAGCAGCTAGAACTGGAAAATGGTGAAATCAAAGCAACTAAAGGCACTGTGACAAGTGGAAAAGGCAATACAACCTAAAGTGCATTTAGTAGGGTTAACATGATTATTGGGGTACAAGATAATTGATTTCTGGAAGAAGAAAATGCAATAGAGCTATTCGTTTTGGCCTTGAGTAGAACATTTCCTACGGTATTGCCTGGGAAGATTACTGCAAGTCTCAGCAGACTAGAAGCAGAGGAGAACAGGCTGCCCCGAATGGGCACAGCTGTGCTGAAGGGAGGTTATTAGTGGAATTCATCCAGTGGAAAGTATTGGATCTTATGGGAACACTTTCAGGAATGACCTGAATGACTTGCTACAGCTCATCACGTGTTAATGAAATTTGCTCCTAACACGACACAGAAAGGAACTGCCAAGAGAGAAGGACTGTAATGCCATTTGGGAAAAACTGGATGACCTTGAAGTCAAGTAGAAATGGAATTAAAAGTACAAGGTCATATGCTTACTGTCTAATAAGAAAGATCTCTGCTATAGCCCAGGAATCTGTTTGTGTGAAACAACTGAGAAGAAAGACTTACGTGTATTATTTATGGTGATGTCGAGCCACAAATATGGTGCATCCATAAGAAAGGCAAACGTGACCATAAGATGAATCAGATGTTTCCAATACAAGAAGTAATGAATCAATGAGATTACAGAAAATTCTTGTGACACCTCATTTGTACTGCTGTGCACAATTTTGGTCACCTCTACCCTGAAAAGAGTACATGACATTGGAGCAGTGCTAAGTAAGGTTACTGAGGGATCAGGTGGCATGAGAGAACAGAAAGCCAAAGGCTGAATGCATGCAGTTGCTGTCTAAAAATATAGTAGTCGGAACACAACAGAGATGGGAAATAATTTTTTAAATGAAAGGGTAATGGCAGCACAAAATCCCAAGTTGGCAGAAATCGCCCTTAAGCATCAGGAGTCCTGCAGCCATCTATGAAACAAGATTTGGGACAGCTATGTAGGCTTAAAACAGAGCCTGATCCCCTTATCATACTGGTTGCTTTCAATAGTCATAGATAGAACTCGATAGTCCAAGGGATCACTTCCAGTCCTGTGATGTGACATTGTGAAGTGCTAGTGGAGCAGAGCATGACCCCTAGACCATCCCAGGTGGTGGAAGAGAGGAGAGGAGAGGAGAGGAGAGGAGGG